>JALPQI010014236.1:0-26706 GCA_025490895.1 Thaumatotibia leucotreta | reverse complement strand
TGGCTGCATTTTCGGTATGTAGTGAGGATCGAAGTTAAGGTACGGGGACAGGGCAGCGCCCTGCGTTTGCGGCTTTTCATCGTTCTTCGGTATGGTCGGTAAAATATCATTAAAAAGAGACATTTTCGTTTATATACTAATTTTAACTAAACTAAAAACTATGTTACAGCAATCGTGAGGAATTTACGAAATCGAATTCGATATGTCAAAAGTATGAAAGGTCAGGCCTTGAGTGTTGCTAGTGCACAAAAAAGTGTGTAAAAACAAAAAATTGACAGTATTTTTAGTAGAATTTTCAAAATAATTTTATTACCCATTTTTCGATCATAATTGTCGATAAATTAACTATTTAAAACAAACATTGCATGGACATTTAGGTATTAAGCAGTTTGCTTTAGAGATCTAATAATATCCCCGCATTAAAATTCCTATAACGTGCGACAAATTGCTATTAACTTTTCTTTAGGAGTTTAAATGTGTATGTGGATGATGAAATATTTCATTTTATTACAGGGAGGAAAGAACATCTGAAGATGTCCGAAAAATAATCAAAACTGCAAAACTCCACGAATCGGAGTTAACTGAAGTGACGCAAGTGCTAAGGTTCCCTGATGCCGCAAGTCAAAAACAGAATCTCAGTCTTATGCTGCTTGATGCCACCTTGCTTAGAGAAATCGAAGAGGGGAATGAATTGTTATTTAAAGGTATCAATTTGGACTCAATGAAACTGGTCCTCTGTTCAGTACCTATCTAGTTATTCTGGACCCGAACCTGTTATCTTACGTTATACCGGTGTTGTCGCTTAAGCTACGGAGCCACCGAAAGTTGCCTACTCTTGGTAAATATTTAATTACTTCTTTGCTTACCCGACTTAAAGAGGTGTGTTGCTCTCTTTTTATTTATATTTACTAAAATAAGAGGGGTAGCCGCAAGAATGCCGCCAGTTATTCTAGAGGTTGCTGGTTTTGACCCGAGTTTTCGCGATCAATGTCAAAACAATTTCAAAATGTACTTAATTAAGAAAGGTATTTATTTATCATCATAATTTTATTCAGGCGATCCAGAAGAAAATGTGGTTCTCTGCACATCCACTAAAACATACGACGTGAAAGAGGCAGAGACATCAAACAGCCTCCTGTTAGTGCCCAACCTACTCTTTGCCGCCGACACAGGCCTAGACCAGACCATGGTCAATAACTCCATGGACG
Organism: Thaumatotibia leucotreta; assembly: GCA_025490895.1. Classification (NCBI taxonomy): domain Eukaryota; kingdom Metazoa; phylum Arthropoda; class Insecta; order Lepidoptera; family Tortricidae; genus Thaumatotibia; species Thaumatotibia leucotreta. Next base: position 25,498 of record JALPQI010014236.1, on the reverse strand, counting down.
ACTCTGACACCTCCTTCGATAAATCAAATAATTCCTTAAACAAATCCACGGAATCTGACGAAGGCGATAAACCGCCAAGAAAAATAGAATACAAAGAAGTTATAAACACGTTCTTCACTTATTACGAACTAAAACCTTGTAAGCCTCGTTTAAATAAGCTGCAGAAACTTCTAGAACCTTCTAGATTCCAAGGATTAGAGCTCGAATATGCTATTGATAAGTCCACACTGTTAACTTACGAAGCGATTTTCGAAGAGGTACAAGCTTCAAGAAAAGAGTTGGATGAAGAGCTTGAAAACATTCAAGCAGTTAAAATAGACGGTTTTTATAGGTTACTCGAATTTGATTACGAGTTCAGAGTTCTATCCTACATGCTCGATCTCATTGAAGAGAATTCTTGGTCGTTAGAGAGGATATCTAAAGAAATAACTTTGGACAGCTTGAAAGACTTAGTTCCTATTTCAATTTTGGAGAGTATGTTCAAGTTTTATACTGAAGAATCTATAGAGGAAGACGGAGTGCAGTATTATAAGTATAAGCAGGATAAAGTGTGCAGGTTTTTGGCAAGAGTTTTGTTGAAGAGCGCAGGCAAATTTAATCTGACTGAGTTTATGCAGGCTTGGAGGGATTCGGTGCCTGAAGGAATGGTTACAGATGTAAGTGGTATTTAAATTCGGCAGGAAATAAAGCTGATTCAGGGGTGCCAACTAAGGGCTTTTACTCCTACATTTAGGGGGTAAATGAGGATCCCGGGGTTTTTATTGGGGATTTAAATGAATAGGGGTAATTATATTTAGGGGGTTTTCCATACCATGTTTGTTTCTTATATCTATGGAAAAATGTTTACATAAATTAAAAAAAAACTGAAGTGGACTGAGATAAACTGATGATGACGGTGGTCCATTTATGTTTGACAGGAGTCAATGCTCTGGGGCATAGCGCTGGTGGATGCGACCAGCGCGCCGCCAGTCGTGTGGGGATTCACGGAGGCCGAGCTGCCAGAGAACATCAACGAACGGTTCAAGGTTCTGTTCCAGGCCAAGCCCAAGTGGACCGTTGATCAGATCTCGCCGTATATCGAGTGAGTATGGCACCCTTGGAGCTACAAGTACCTACATAATATTATGTTAAAGTAAATTTAAATATTTGATGTCATATACCAAAGAAAAAATATCGTGTACTACTTAAAAAATACAAACGAAAAATAAGTAAAACTATTTGAGTTGTTTCACAAAATATTAAAACTGTAACTTTTGGTAAGAAGCAAAATTTTGGCCAAATAATAAAATCTCACATGTCTTTAATTTATTTACAATGCATATATTTTGTCAGCCTCCGTAGCCTAATTGGTAGTGACCCTATCTACGAAGCTGGAGGTTCCGGGTTCGAATCCCGGCGAGGGTATCACAAATATTTGTTCCTTGGTCATGGCTGTCTATCTATTTAAGTATCTATATGTATCTATCTGTTACATATATCGTCGGATCTTACCGTGGGACTAGGTCGATTTGTGTAAGATGTCCCAAGATATATATATACAGGGTGTTTGGTTAGCGGTGTCGGAGCTTTTGAGGGCTTAAACTACAATCGATTTCATCGATAAATTGCCAAACAATTTTTTTTTTGGGCCAACGATAAATAAATGGCGGGCATTTTAAAATTTGAAAAAGGCGAATATGGGCGCACGTGATATTTCTGGAATTATACGTTTGTTATCGGTCCTATCCTTGCAAAAAAATCTCGTTAGAGTGCTCATTAGATAAGCAAACTAATTAAGCTAATCAATTGACTCAGCTATTTGAACAACAAGGCTAAAAAAAAATTTTTTAATTAAAAATAGTCAAAAATTCACCTTAATATTTTAATTAATTTAATTTTACATGAAAACTAGGTCGTTAAGATAGGTTTTTGGTGTTGTTATTTGTTAGTACAGGATGTTAGCTAAAACACAACACCATAATTACAGTTATACCTTAAGTACTTTAGGAATTAGAAGTGCTCAAACATGCACTGGATGGATGGAAGGCGGCCACTTCACTAGTCAGTATACTGCTGACATTCATTTGTTTATGGATTTTGCATCGGGAACGCTAAATGCAGCTGTTTTGGTGTATGTTTGAGCACTTGTAATTCCTAAAGTACTTAAGGTATAACTGTAATTATAGTGTTATTTTTTAGATAACATACTGTACTAATAAATAACAACACCAAAAACCTATCTTAACGACCTAGTTTTCATGCAAAATTAAATAAATTGAAAAATGAAGGTGAATTTTTTACTGTTTTTAATTAAAACAATTTTTTTTAGCCTTGTTGTTCAAATAGTTGAGTCAAATGATTAGCTTAATTAGTTTTCTTATCTAATGAGCTCTCTAACGAGATTTTTTTGCAGGGATAGGATCGATAACAAACGTATAATTCCAGAAATATCACGTGCGCCCGTATTCGTCTGTTTGAAATTTTAAAATGGCCGCCATTTAATTATAGTTGGCACAAAAAAAAATTTGTATGATGATTTATCGATAAAATTGATTGTAGTTTAAGCCCTTAAAAGCTCCGACACCGCTAACCAAACACCCTGTATATATATATATATATACACGGTGTTTCTGGTAACACTCAAAACCTCAGACACCCCAACTGATTTTTATTTTTTTAAACTTATCTATAGTATTAATTTTTTAATCTGTTGTTTATTTATTTTTTTATTGGATGTTTGATTTTCTGTACACCTCTACTCGACTTTTAACTCTACACTCAATAAAATAATTGCTAGCTACCATCATAAACCTTGAAACTATTTATTTTGTACATTATTGCAACGACATAAGGTTTACCAATAGACAGCTGTGTCGCTGTAAACCACTTTAAAACTTTGTCACAGTAAACTTCAAATAGGAAAGCTAAGCAAACTTAACCCAACATTCAAAATGACAAAGTTGTAATTAGATACGAGTTCGATTTCTTATGACACTCGAGCGTTTTCAAATTAGGCCAGTTGCACCGAGGATTAAGGACTAAAGCATAGATGTAGTACAACATTTATTATACAAGTAACTATCCTTATCTGGCTTACCAATTAAATTCGGTGTCAAAGAGAGATGTACGTACGTTTTCTATTTCTGAATTACCTGTGATGTCACTGGGTTTATTTGAAAACGGTCAGTTTGACATGTCGCTCCTAAGAATTAAAAAGACATATCTTCTAACAAAAAGTTTATTAAAAGGTAGGTTTGACCTTTAGAATTAGAAAGACTTGTTCTAATCAAATGTAGGTATGGAAAAAGAGTATTTTTAGTCATGCGTAACATTTGGGAATATTTCTGTCTCTTTTTAGCAAAGTAAGTTAGAAAGAGACTGCTGCTTGTAAATTATAGCTGTATAAAACCAGACCCTGATTATGACACTATCTGTTATGACTGCTTGCTTATGCTGATACTTCACTTGGCGTATGTATTTGCGTTTTGCCTCTTGCTCCCATTAGTATACAGGTGGAAGCGAGAGTCATAACGCAAACACGCCAACTGGAGTGCCTCCTACGCAAAATGCAAAATATTCCCTAATGGTGTTGTCTGGTGGTGTGTGGCATATCTGTGGCAACAGGAATATGTTAACATTATACATATCTGTAAAAAATCGACTGTTTAGCTATCACAGCTCATAAAATAATAACCTGCAGGTTACAGACAAGCGGACACAGAGACGGGCGGATAGAAAGTGCATGGGCGATCGTACGGGACGCAACTTTAGAACTTGTATAGCTGCGTCCGTACGATCTCCTATGTTCGGCCAATGTTGTGAAGGGCTGAAGGGCCGTGTCTTTTTTTTTTACTCGAGAGTGTGTATCTTTCGTTTGTGTTTATAGCCGTTAGTTCATAGATTAGTTTAGTAGCATGCGGTGAGACCAGTGTTTAAGAGCTCGTTCCCACTATGTCGGATGTGGGCCTATTTTTAATCGGCCGTTCTGGTGGCAAAACATTTTATATGCTGTTCACAGTCGTCCGACAACGATTTTGTGTCGGAGTCGATATAAAATGTCGTCCGTTTTGAACCAGGTCCTGAATTCTGTCGATTTATATTGCATTGTTTAATACTGAATTGGTACTATTGGCTACCTTTTGTAAAAAAAATAGAACTTCCATTTCAAAGCTTTATTTGCAATAGTCTGGTCCCGCCATTATAACGTTATGGCGGAACCAGGTCCTGAATTCTGTCGTTTCATGTTGTATTGTTTAGTACTGAATTGGTACTATTTGGTACCTGTTGTAAAATAATTAGTACCTCTTCCATTTCAAATAGTCTCGTCCCGCCATTATAACGACTGATTAACTAACTCAGTACTAAATAATGCAATATGAATCGGTCGAATTCAGTACCTGGTCCCGCTATTATAACGGTTACGAATGCTCTCTCAGATTCAGAAATGTTTAAGTATTAACTATGTAGTATGTAAGTTGGTGAGTTTACGCAAGAAAATAAAAAACAACTCTTTCAATTCATAAATATTTACATAAGTAATGACCAATTGTGTACATAAAAATTATAACAAAAACAGTATTGTCATTTTATTTACAAGTTACGGTGTTCGCGGATGTTTAAGAGCTGTTCAAAATGTCGCCCGCCTTGGCGACGGCAGAGCAATGCTCGTTTCCGTAAATTGTTTCTGATTGACTGCAGCACTTCAGGAGTATTTTTAACCGTCTCAAAAGAGGCAGTAATTTTGTTTCGTAGTTCGTCAATAGTCGTCGGTCCTGTGGAGTTAAATCCGGTGATCTGGCTTGCCATTGCACTAGGCCTCGACGTCCGATCCAATGCTGCCCATAAATATTGTCCAGATGTCTCCTGACGTTTATCTGGAAGTGTGCAGGAGCACCATCATGCTGGTAATACATTTGATGTACAAACTGCAAGGGAACGTCTTCAAGCAACAATCTGTTGAGCTCCTGACACAGACGATAGTGAAAAAGGTGTTGCTGGTCGTCTCTCAAAATTCTCCAAATATTCTTATGATCACAATTAAACCGACGACCAGCTTGTCGTGTGCTAGCCGTATGATTAACGCGAAAATACTCTAAGACGGCCTCCTCGAAATCAGGGTTCATTTCATCATGCCTTACTCTGGCCATTGGTGGTCGAAAGAATCGTAGTCCCGAAGTCGTTGAGTAGCTGCGGCTATGGTGGCATTCGACACGGCGACACAAAACTCCTCGTGATAAGTCCTTACCGCTAAATTGACATTGTCATTGCGGCGTGCTTGCGTTCTTACTATTTCACAGTATTGAACGTTCGTGAATCTAAACGCCATGATAATTAGAAATATCAACGGAATGAACATACAAATCAAATTGATAAACAACGTCAAACTCGTAGCGGAAAAAATAATCGTCCAGGTAACCAGCCATTATTACCAAAATACCCCTAAATACTGAATTGGTATACAACCTTCAGCAATGTGATATGCACAATGTTGTATTACGAATTTGTAGACTGGGCACGTAAAAAATAACTAAAAATACAAATAAAAATAAAAATATTACCCCCAACAAGATATAGCTCAATCGATTCTACTCCCGATTCTGAACAAACGGTTTTCTGGTTTTTGGTGTTAAGTGAAACACGGTATATATATTTATTTTTATAATATTTGATCGGAAAGTGCTCTTTTTAAGGATAAACTTATGCACAGAAAGTGATATTTATCCGCACGTGTACAAGAATGAATCTTCATAGTATTCTTCAAGAATGAATCTTCCGCACGGGCTGATTGGTACTGCCGAGATAGTCTGGTTTTCCTCGCATAATGCATTGTAAAATGTTGTATGAAACACATGTTGAAATGTAGGCTTTTTCTATACTTGTATCATAAATAATTATTGTTTTTTGTTTCAGATGTTATGCCACGGAAAAACTGAATGTAAATGCTCTCCTGACAAAATACGCGCGCGCGTCCACACAGGACGGAGTACGGGTATTCTCTGCCAAGCATATGAAATAAATATATACCTACTTTTAGCAACCTCGTATATCAGTATTGAATCAGAACGGAGATACGAGCTTTATTTCAAGTAGGTATTTGTTACTTAGTCAGTTTGTCAGCCGGCGAAATTATATTTATGTACAGTCGAGTGCATTAATATATAGACACATTTGTAAGGGATCCGTATTGAGAAGTGTATATATATTAATGCCCTTGACTGTAGGTACTGCCATTTTGGGATTTTCGCGGGTCAAAGATGACCTACGACTCTATTTTGCCTACCACAGGCTTAGCACATGACTCGCGGCGAAATACTGTCGCGCCAATCATGTGCTAAGCATACTGGTTTGACGTTCAAATCAGAACACAAATGTAAAAATAAATGTTTTATTGAAATATTTCTTAATACAATAAATCATTAAAAATTAAATTTCATTATTTGAGCACTCTCTTTACCTATTTACAATTCGTCGAACGTCCGTTTTCAAACAAAAAAATGTCTGTTATCATTAGGTTAATGACATGTATTAAAAATAACCCTTAATTACAAACGATTTGTTAAGTATTTTTGCTTGAAAACGGCGTCATTAATAACTAAGCACAGCCATAATACATTCATCGATTGACATTTCATTTCATTCTGATTATCGATTAAAATATTAATTCGATTCAAATTAAAATATCGTTAAAGTTAACTTACGCTAAATTACTTCGAAGGAATCGTTACACAGCGAGTATGTGGAATTTAAATGCATAATGTGTAAATTGATATCCAGATCTATAATTTTCTTGAATAACGGTGTCATATTATTGGGAATAAATGATTTGAGTTGAGCAATTAAAGTAATTCAATAAAAATGACAATAATCACGAAAAACCTGCGTTACCTAACTTAAGTAATCGTCATGCTTGTTTTTAGAGTTCGGTACGTCTTCTAAAGGCACTATAGGGTTCATAAAATTGCAGTTAATACAAAAAACAATCAAAGAAAGATTTTTTCCTAGAATTTAAAGCATAAACAGGAGTTCATATTGTTTTTCAAATACTCCAAGTTGAAACTAGCACTTACGCATAAGAAGATAGTGGACATATTAGGATAAAGGTTGGGTTGCACCAAATCATCTGTCAGCTTCAAACCGTTCGCTAAAATGTCTTCCTAAGGACCAGCTATACAAGAGAAATATCAAAAAAAAAACATGGAATTTTTTGTCTACTCGGCAGGAAATAAATTGATAGGTACAGTTTGTTCGAACATTTTACAAGTCAAAACAAATGCAACAGAGTTCTAATTGAATATATCGTCGGGGATTCTAGTGCAATACCGCGTAACTAACAAATTCAATTAGGCTCAATTTGAGTGTCAATTGTTTGATATTTGAACTCTATCTGCTTTGGTAGTTACGAGGTATTGCACTATCCCCGACGATATGTAACTTAAATTTATTCGATATTAAAAAGTACTACAAGTAGGACCTTGGGCTTTACGAAGGTACGGGAAGTTTCATAAAATTGATCAGCATGACGTATGGTTGGCGCAACCCTCCTTAGGTAAACATCGGTTACACGCTAATTCTGGCGTCAGTTCAGTCCGTCAGTCCTATTGGCTGTTGATGCCAGGCGAATTTGAACTCTGTGTCTAGATAGACAGCGGCTCTACCGCGAACTACGAAATGCGTAAATTTTGGGAGAGACAAATCCCCGAAATTTCAGAACTTCGGTGTTCGCGGCAGCAGGCCTGAACCTAATGTGTGAGACTGATAGAAAATGACTGACCGTCTAAAGGCTGCCTAAGCTCTGTCAAAAGTTAAAATCGTGAATATTATGCTATTTTAAAATCGTGTTTAATTAACTACGCAATGATTTTTCCGCTCGTTGAATCTTTGGTTTAAGACTGCTGAATGTTTTTCCTGAGAATCTCGAGTTGGTCCCACATTTGCTTTGGCAGGTCATCACCCACTTCTTCTTTGAAATACTTTTCAATGGAATCCGCCTGCGAACAACATTAAATGTTTGTAAAAATACTGATGAGTAAGCGCAATTAAGGTCGATAAGGAATACAAGAATATAATAATAAAATTGTGACCACAACAATAATTATATTAAAGTTTAACTCAATGTTTATGCATTTTGAGACATAATACTGACAAAGAAAAAATATTCGAATCCAACCGCTAGCGAAGATGCATGAAAATTGGACATTTTTTTCTCAATTCTAAGGAGGCTAAGGTCCATCTGCGCAATCCAGGGTTAGGCAGTAACGGTTAAAAGTGTCAAAGTATGGAGTTAACCAGTTAACCTCGTAGTCTCACTCGTCTTAGGGCTGTTTTTTCAATACTTAGTTAAAAGTATCCGTTAGTTAAAATTATTAGATACCATCCTTATCTCAGGTCATCAGTCAAAAAAGGATAGAGCTAACATTTATTTGACAGATACTATAAACTGGGGATTGAAAAATCAGTACTTAGTCACCCTAAATTATGCATGTAGTCCCAAAAGGCAATCTTTAAGTTAAACATAGGAACCTACCTCCTGCGTCCAGAAGTCTTTCGGAATACTGAACAGCTCCTTCATATCGATTTTCCCGAGGCCGTCGAGGGGCAGCGCTCCCGGGGCCGGCACGAGGCCGAGCGGGGTCTCCACGTGGCAGGCCTCGTTGTCGCAGCGCCGGAGCACCCAGTCCAGCACGCGGGAGTTGTCTCCGAAGCCAGGCCAGAGGAACTTGCCCTGGAAGGTTAAGGGATCTTTAGAGAATCTCTAGACAGCATAACACGTGATCCGATGACTCGACGCATTTGATCAAAAACAGCCTTAAAATAACCTAATTGATATCCTAAGCTAGTTAGTTCTTACTCCTATACCAGTTACATGGAAATACGAACGTTTTTGACACAACAGTTGAGTTGCCGGCGACTTAATGGAATAGTACGGCTAGAGTTCGGTACCAGAGACATGCATTGGCGAACATTTTAATCATAATCAGGATGTGAGAGACAAATGACAACTGATCTGCTGGCTTGATCATTGACTATTTTGTTTTTGTGGCGCACTTCATTAGAACATGGCTATATCTTCGGCGAAAAACCCAACCATCATAGATGTACTGATCTAACTGTGATAATGACGATCAAACACTCTGACGAAAGTATACAACTGTCAGATAGGGTAGTCAGATCTAAATCTGACCACTAGTTTCTTCCGTCTTCGTCATTATTTGACAGATCGCGATAATCATAAGTAGACGAACGAGTTGCAATGGCAACAACTACAATGGGCTTTAATGGCCTGATGAAAATTTTATGAAACATCCTTTATTTTTTTCTTTCTCTTGCAAGAGGACTTACGAAGGGGTTATAAATACATATCCCCCGATTTTGTTCCTGTATTTTTCCACAACCTCAGCAATTATGACAGTCACTTTTTAGTACATGGTCTTGGTTTTGAGGACGGTGAGATAGAACTTATCCCAGAGAACAAAGAAAGGATATAGCCATACCTGTTGGTCCTTCCTGAACCAGTTGACGTGGAAGATCTTGGGCATCTGGCGACCCTGGCGCGGCATGGACAGCCAGTGCTGCAGGTAGTCTCCGAAGTTGTAGCCGAAGAATGGCCGCATCGCGAACGGGTCGTGCATGACTACCTTGCCCTGTAAGTATTGTGGATTTGAATGTCTGTTCTGTTTGGTATAGAATATCTCAGCAGCCTGTTTCAGTCCTGCTGAACGTAGGCTTCTCGTATTAACTATGGGTAAAACCCCATAATCGACATCAGTCCTTATAGGCAGGTACATGTATTTTATCTTCCGATAACTACTAGTGCAATATTCTAAGCCAGAGATTGGAATGTGGGGCTCACTACTTTGGATGGGTCTTTTAAAGGCACTACGTGCGTTGGGTAGGTTATTTTGACTTTTTATATAGCTGAAAGTCCATATGCATGAAACAGTTAGAGGATCAACTATACCCTCAAATAAAAAGAGGACAGAATGACTTACGCTATGCTCAGCTGCAGCAGTGGCCTCCGAACGCATGGTCGCGCCCATGAACACGCCATGGTCCCAGTCCCTTGCCTCCACGACCAGGGGGACACCCTCGGGGCGCCGCCCTCCAAGCAAGATGGCGGAGATGGGCACACCCTCGGGACTCTCCCATGCGTCGTCGATCATTGGACATTGCGCTGCTGGTGTGCAGAACCTGAGGGCGAACAATTATTTTAAAACATTGCACAGATAGGAGACAATAATGCGCCGGGTAGCGGTAGAACCAACTATTTCGTTGAAGTTGGTTTTAGCAAATAATTATTATAATATGCCAAAGACAGAAAACTATTTACTAAAAAAAATATTTAACAAAATAGTTGAATCTGCCTTTAACCCGGCGATAAATGTATGTTTAATGTTCTCGGTAAGAAATTACTTTTTAAAATATTGTAAAAGCGTGTAGGCCATGCCATGTGATTGGCCCTTTGGCCTAATTTTATGTTCGCCCAGCAACATAATTATACCAGTTGGCAGTCGACGGCAGACCTATTTAATTGTACTTAAATCAACTGAATCCAAGAGAATTTAGGGACAGCCAACTAACCTAGAATTCGGGTGCGCTGCAGGAGTCTTCTTGCTGGGGTCCCACGGCTGGCCCTTCCAGTCAGTCAGACTCTCGGGAGCCTGCCCCATGCCCTCCCACCACACACCCCCCTCTTTGGTCTCCGCTACGTTGGTGAAGACTGTGTTTTTGAATACTGTCGCCATTGCGATGGGGTTGGTGGCTTCGGAAGTACCTGTGGAAAAAAATTGGTTAGTAAAATCTTGTTAGTGTCCAAAGTAGCAAACATTGTAATCGATTTTTCTACGAATAGGGACAGATTTTAGAAAGTATCCCAAAATTAAAGAGAAGACGTACATGTTTTACTAGTAAAGGTACTCGTAAGTTTGTAACACTTTAATACTATCAAAATATTTCTTTATGTTTCGATCAACACAAGTGAAAACGACCTTATAGTAGTGACTCGTCACTCTTTTGGCTACCTAATCCTACAAACCGAGCTCTCATTTCGACAGCAGTTCCGATATTAAATCAGATAATCTCTGTTGAAGTTATCACCTTGGCATTGATATTCTGCTATAGTTGTCTTTGAGGCGTACAGTTGAGCGGCCCTACCACGAACTTAGAAATCCGCAAATTTCAAGGATTTGTCTGTGTATAAACCTTTCGTTCGAGTGACAGAGACAAATCCTCGAAATTTATGAATTTCGTAGTTCGCGTAACTAGGCCAGTGCTTAAAAATAATTCAGGACGAACCTGGAGCAACTCCAAAGAACCCGTTCTCCGGATTGATAGCCCGCAGAACGCCGTTCTTGTCGAACCGCATCCAGGCGATGTCGTCGCCAACGCACTCCACCTTATAGCCGGGGAGGGTGGGGCTCATCATCGCCAGGTTGGTCTTCCCGCAGGCTGACGGGAACGCGGCTGCGATGTAGCGCTTACGGCCTTGTGGGTCCGTGATACCTACGATCTGGAGAACAGTCAAATTAGATTATTGTACTTTAATACGTTCACATTTGGTAAAGATCCTTAGATCCAGTCGTAAAATCCCTGAATTTGGAGAGCTGCGATTTTGAAAGTTGATTGGGAGTTTGGAAGTAACTCTAAAGGTGGGTTGCACCAAACCTTCTGTCAGCTTTAAATCGTTGATTAAAATTTAATGTATGAGTAAGTAGTGTCATAGTAATCGATTGGGCCTCACTTGACCGGCCGATCAAGTGCGTAGTTGATCCACGCGAAAAACTAAGAGGACCCCTGCCCCCTAAGATTCCACAAATCTCTACGAAAGATTTTGCCAAGGAATTAACAGCATGTACTACTAGCATTAGCCATTTAAACTAGAGTACACTTCGGTTTCCACAGAACGGTCAGAAAGCTAGGCAATTGTATGCTAAGACCTTGATTTAGACGTCTTTTAATATAAACAACTGTTCATGAGCTGACAAAACCTCTAAACGACCATTACGTACCAGCATGTGTTCAGCCAGCCAGCCCTCACGGCGAGCGAGCACGGAGCCGAGACGAAGCGCGAAACATTTCTTGCCCAGGAGGCTGTTGCCGCCGTATCCACTGCCTGTGATATACATTTTCATTATAACCTTAATTTGACTCGCACATTATTGAAAAGAGTACCTACGGCCTACTTGGTACTGCCGGCGATGTTGGCCAAGCGAAACAAATTATAATTGGTGTTCACAGAGTCAGGATAAGTTTGATTACCGGGAGGTGAAATTTAATTTTGGCGTTTGATTACAGACAGACAAACAAATATCGCAACAGGTGAAATTAAATAAACGATCAACAGGCGACAAAGGCTTACAATACTTGCTAAATTATATCCTTTGTGCAAGGGGTTTTCAACAAAAAGCGGAAGTACCTAGATTCTTTTGACTTACCGTAGCTGATAATCTCGTTGTCACTGGGTTTGTGGAGGATAATGGTGCGTGGGGGGTCGCAGGGCCAGCCGGGCACGGCGGGAGCGCCGCTGCCGCCCACGGCGTGCAGGCAGCGCACGAACTGCTCGTCTTGACGCAGGAGCTCTAGGACTTTGCTGCCTGTTGGGGATATTATAGGTTATAGGCTTCAGAAACGTTGAATGGGTGAGGAAAGCATATCAAAGAATAGGGAATAGCAGAGAAAAAAGTGGGACTAAAGCGGTATGTCCTGGTCTGTTACACAAAAGTTTTTAGAAATGAGACAGTTGCATCTACTTTATTAACTCAGTTACGGCAGGATAATAGTGTAGGTGCTGCGGTTGAATTTTAGTAGCTCCCTCGTAACCGGTACGGGGTGTTATCGTCGGAGTCGTTTTTAAATATACCTCCAGCCCCTCTCGCTAAGGCTGGAGGGAGTTCTACATATGCCCCCAAAATGGCTTCCCAAGCCGGAGTGAATGCGTAACGCATTTTCCGACTCCATCACCGAAAACAGCGTTAGTGTAGCTACCAATGGAGGATTGATAGTGAATGCACCTTCTTATCTTTTTTCTTATAGAGAATTAGCCTTCAAGGAGGACCTGGTATTACGTCTATCTGACTTTTGGATATATCTTCTTGTTACTTAGGATACCTACGTGGTTACTGCACTTAAGAGAGGAAATAAGTAACTGTTCTTTGTTCTACTTACCAATCCTAGTCATGACCCTCATGGAATACACGACGTAGGGAGAGTCGGTGATCTCCACACCGACCTTGGAGAGAGGCGAACCCACGGGACCCATCGAGAACGGGATCACGTACATGGTGCGTCCTGGAACAGATACTTACATTAATATTTATGGTCTCTTCTACCTTCCTGAGTATAAAAGGGGCACTTCTTAATTGATGTACATCTAACAGGTGTAATGCCTCCAGTATGGTTAGGCTGGGCAAAAGTGGGGCTACATATAACTTCGTACATAAATTGCAAATCGGGCGGAGAAAAGAGAGAAATCCACTTTTCGGAAGTACACAAACTGCACTTTCAATAGACCTCTATTTTCATACGTGGTTCACGGAAAGTAACTTTCATCAATTCAGCGAATTATTTATTCTTAAGATATCAAGGCTATTGGGAGTATCGGTAGATAATGATAATGCTTTGTCCACATTATCTTAAGAGATACAATTTACATCTCCACTCATCGACATAATGTTCTCTTCGTAAATATGAGGAAAAATACTCTGGTAGGTAGGTATTCATCCTCAGGAGTTTTCGCTACTTATAACAAGCTGGCTAACCTCTCATGCATCCCGGGAACCTCTCAGCCACCGCCTTCTCGTAGTCTCCAGGGGCGATGTAGTTGCCCAGGGCAGACTTCTGGCCAGCCCTGGCGGATGGCACTACGTCTCGCTCGCGGTCTGCGCAGATGAAGGTGCGCGATTCGACGCGGGCGACGTCTGAGGGATCCGTGCGGGCTAGGTAGCTGTGGAGAAACATTGAGTTAAGATTTACAAATTCATAACTAAGTGAGTAAGTTGGTCTTAGGCGAACAACTTAGTTGACCGGACGGGCATACGTATATTAAAATCCATATCAACAAAGCGGCCTCAGGGCCTTACGAATAATCTCTGAAGTGTAGGTACCCCTTTTAGTTGGGTCAAAATGTCTGCTAACGAGATAGTGGTGCCTATAATTTGCTGTTAATCAGCACTTTATATCAGTATGGCAGTTAGTCTGGATTCTGATCATATGACCTTCTGGATGACGAATGGTTTCGTTCGAGTCTGCCTGCTCCTTGAGTATATAACAGGGTTTCATTGAAATTCTAGAAAATCATAGAAAATATGGTACCTCTGGAGCTTTGTTTGAACATTTGCTTGGTCATTTTCTCCAGTCTGCGGCATATATACGTAGAATCGTGGTTAAAACTGCACTAAAGGAGGGTTGCACTCACAGAACAGAAAAGGACCGAACTTGTCACGCCGGTTGTCCCCGTCGAATCGTTCGCTGAACTTTATCAATGGGAAGTTTCATAGTACACTGCTGAGTGTCGATCATGTCAAGTGTGGTTGTGCAGCCCAGAAGATGGCGTAAAGTCAAAGCTTACCAGTTCTCGTACTGCGGAAGACGACGCAGGGTGCCTTGCTGCTGCATGAGGCGTAACAGCGCCGCAGCCTCCGACTCGGAGCCGTCGCAGATGTGCACTTGCTCCGGCTGGCAGAGGGCAGCACTGCGCTCCACGAAGGCTCGCACCTGTTGGTAACACATGTCTATTTGAACGGCTGTCAATTCTTCCCTCCTGAAGCACCTCAGATCAGCGCTACCGCGAACTTCGAAATCCGCAAATTTCGAGGATTTGTCTCTCTCACTCTAATGACGTCTTCGTTGGAGTGACAGAAAAATCCTCGATATCGATGAATATCAGTAGGCCAGGGGACCATGATCTCTTAAATGCGATTCAGGTGGCTTTATGATGGCCCCGCTTTATCCATTTATCGTGCTACGCGTGACCTTCGCACTTGCATACTTTTTAGAACGTGACGGCAACGCCGACAAACGATTAGGCGCGGTACCATCATAAGCCAACAGCTTAGGTTCTCCTTGTTAGTTATTCTATGGAACCGACAGATCGTTCAGACTGACAGATCGTTCAGATTAGATCCTAAACTGAATTGCATTAGTAGATCGTGGTAGCCCTCTTGGTTGAACCGCTACAGCCAATTTCAATGGAGCGTAAACTTGTGTAGTATTCCAGTGTATGTATCCAATACCAGTGTAATTTTAATGTTATTTTATTGTTGACGGCTGCTGATTGTCCCTATTACTGCATAGATTAGGTAGTAGGTGAATGTGAGGCGAAGTTAACTCATATACTCAACCAGTTAGAACTTAGAACAATAGGCCACTTTAGGACCATGTAAAAATGACAAGTAGTACTTAGATTTTTATAATCAGTATGCTTAGCACATGATTGGTATGTCAGTATGTCGCCGCGAGATAGATTTCGATCTTTTAGTAACTATATGAATAAAAGAGGGATGGACAGTTTATCTCGCGGCGACATATTGTCGAACTAATCCTGTGCTAATAAAGCCTACAGATTTAATTCCCGAGTTCTAAGTGTTCCAATTGATTGACCGTACGGTTGTAAACGTATTTTTTTGTAATTAAACTAAATAAATTAATTATAAAGAGAAGTTCGTCTCAATGAGACGATAGGTCGCCTGAAGGATTGTTTTGTTTGGAATATATCTAAGGATGTAACGTCAAGAATAATTTTAATTTTATTCTTTAACTAAAAAAAAAGCAATAAGTACTAAGCATTTTAATGGCACGTCTCAAATAACATTCGCGCCAGGAAGAGCGTAAGCTTTATATGTGACCTTTATACTTAATATGTATGTCAAACAACGGCTTTGTTAGAGAGTGGACATTTTGTACGTAAATATTCTATGACGCGGGTTTTATTCCAGCTACTCGATCAGTTTATTTTCTTTGTTTCGATCCGTTTACGAGTAAGGCGCTCGCGTTGAAACAAGTTTTAAATAATTTCCTGTATGAGGTGTCAACACACTGCAAGATATTTATACCACATTGTCGTGATATTTATCATCAATCCTTTTACTTGCTCTTATTGTACAGTCGCCATCAAAAATACCTGAACACGCCTCTATCGTTATATTCCTTAGTCCAGAGAAATCGAAATTTACGAATTTCGATTTTCGCGGTAGGAGGCTAGACCTCTTTTCTTTTGGCGTTATAATTATAAAGGGGTGTTTTCAAATTCGGTACCGGAAAAAACTTTCCATGACATTTTGATCAGCTGGTGGGACCGCTTTGTAGGAAAGATGTTTTTTTTTCAACATTTAAATATGAGTCCCATAGAAAAAGTTATTCGTTATAATGTACACATAGGTACAATACCCTAAGGTTTTGGTAACTAATAATTTGAAAACACCCTATAAGTATATACCTACGATAATAAAAGTGTAACTAATTTGATAACCGTAACTAAATTAATGGATGACATCACTGAGTTCATTTTTAAAAATAACTTGATTCATAACCTACCTTTTACGAATCGTACCGTGAAGACTAACGACAAGACCCATTGTTTTCGTGGATTTGTAAAGCAAATTTTACGTTAAGTGCTATTCAAATAATAAAAACCACAAACGACAAACGAATTTGTTACCACAAAAATCCTGCTGTTTATATGTCGACATTGTCGACTTACCTAATCAAATTTAAAAAAGACTTATTAATAATCTATTAAGTTATAATTAAAACTTAGAAACTTATGACGCCGGCAGCACAATCGCAATTAGGTATGCCTATCTACATATCGACGGCCCCTACGTAAGTTGTCGTAAGTTGAAAATGGCAAGTTTACAGGAGAGCACTTCAAAGTTTTAAATGTGTATGGTGGTCACATAGTTCAACGGATTGCTTTGAAAATTGGCATACACATTAACAAAAATACTGTCTTTATAGTGATACAATTACTTTTTTTGATATATTTCATATTTATGCCGGAATTGCACTTACGACAGTATATGACGGAGAAAAGAATCTAAAAATTGTGGTATGTATTACTAACTTCACTTTACGCTGGTGGTCGTAAATGGTCTTTGATCGTAAGTTATACATACTACGAAATACGTCGGAATTATGCGTGTAAGTTTTGTCGTATCTGTTATTTACTACATTATTATGCGGAAACTTTATAAAAACTTTTTGTTAGTTACTATATTATGCCATTTAACAAACAATTTAATAGGAATTTTATGGAACCCTGATGGAAAATTTTGAGAAAATTAAGCAGATGAATAGTTTTTTGTGTGTTTTATTATGTAAAATAGATCAGGTACAGTATTTTTGTACATTTTCTGGAAAATGTTGTGTTGAATGAAGACGATATTATGTAGTTGAGTTTGATGTAGCTTCATTGTTTGCGAGTACCTACTGGAAACTATAAGGGTCTATCAACTTTTTCCTGTATGTTATTGCCATGGTTACGGTCGCCTGAGTCACGCTGGTTTTATGCAAGATTATGCTATTTGAACTATGGAAACATGCATTATTCTGGTGTTGGTAAGTCCGTTCCTTAATCGGTCACCTACAAACATGTACTACATGCATGTTTGCAAGATTTAAGTGTCATAATTTTGCATAAAACCAGCGTGACTCAGGCAACCGTAACCATTGCAATAAAAGACAGAAAAAAGTTGATTCACCCATAAAACTAACTAAAGATATTGTAGATCGTAACGACCTACCTATTTGTACATGAAATTCATCGAACATTTCCTGAATAGTTAGTTGCTATTTCGTTTGGCGAGGGGAGTACTATTCGTAGATTGAAGCAAAAAGTTCTTTTATAATGTTGTAGTTCTGGTACTGGTCAATATTTTCATGTATAAATTTGAGCAGAGGGCATTCGAGAGTTGTCCGAATAGGCCGACATGCTGGTTACGAAATGTGGATGACGTTTTTGCTATAATTCCTGATAGAGTTAATAATTGCCTCCCAGAATAAATCCCACATTTAAGAGAGAGGTGGATGGCACATTTCGTTGTCTTGATTGGTTAGTAATGCTAGGTCAGAATGATCGTCTGTTACAAAAAATCTTAACTGGCTTATACCATTATCTCGCAAACCTTTTCTCGCGGTTCTTTGATTCACAATACATGCGAAATGAGTTTATATCGTTTATTCACATCACATCATTCGCCTATTTCAGTTCACTGCTGGACACGATCTCCTATTACCTCCTGTTATCTAAATTATTACAAATGTTGCAACATGTCATACGAGACGAGACGTTGGAGAGCTTGGAGAAGAACAGATATGGTTGGTGACAAAGTCAGCGTACTAAGCTCAGGGACGTTTCGAAATTACCACACAGTAGAGAGGGCACAAGTATTCTTGCCTCTTTTTAAAGGAGTGACAAACGAAATTGGACGGCTATTACGCCGGAGGTTTAGCACTAACACCATTTTGCGTCCTCATACCAATATGAGTATTTCTTATGCTCTCCAAAGAACAGGAATTCACTTGGCAGCTCGGGTGTTTATGAGATACCGTACGACTTCGGTAAGGAACGACGTAATGAGTCTAGACTCGGATCAAATATAGAGTGTCAAGGAAAGGGAGATAGACAACTCGGCTGTGGTACGATACAGGCGTTGCATTTCTTAAACACTTTGACAAAGCGAGGATGCTGGTACGGAAAAGATGCTACCTGCCACGGAAGATATACAGAGCGATTAAGATTAATTTCAATCGGGATGGGGGCTGGACAGAGCCGACGGCATGGAAGCTGGTAATCTCCAAGCTAAAAAATATTGTTTTGTGCTCACAGTGACTTCGTGTGCTTATCATCTGATACGTAGTGTTCGGTGACATAAACCTGCAGTCGGACATGACATCAGTGCCGGCGCAAGACCACCATTTACCAAGTTTAACCGTTTAATTATAATTTTGTACCCTTAGTACATAAAAACAGTCTGTCATTCAGCATTAGAAACGTAATTTTGAAATTATAATCATAGACATGGCAGATTAATGACTTCTCTCACAGTGCAAAGACATAAAAAAAATCAGTAAACAAAAATGCCTTCAACTTCAACTACATCATATGAGATCAATATTAAGTGTTTTTCAACGTAATTATAATCTTAAAGAACAGTCACATTGCTTTCATGATTAGACACTGCAGCTGTTGGCGATTTCATTTAGTCATCAGTCAAATCGGCGATCTGCAAACGATGATTTCACCGATGTCTGATGACTAAATACTCGTAACTGAACCCACCAACTGCTGCAATATTTAATAATGAAAGTGATATGATTGTTTTGTCTTCGACACTATCACAAAAATGCCATTTTATATCAATGAATTCTGCATTTCTTTATCGTTTGGTTCAAAAGGAAGGGGCGAACCTGTATAATGAGCAAAAATTATTGAAATACGCCAACATTATAATTGTAAAGTGTAGTAACTCTGTATTTGATCCGGCGCATACTGTCTTAAATATCACTTACAATAGAAATTTAAAAACAATTTACGACGAAAAATGTCTCAAGTACACATACAACACAAAAAAATAAATAAAATCCAACGTAAATAGTAGTATGTTAAACTTAAGAGAAAACACCGATCTTCAACTCCGAAGTAAGTTGTGGTAAGTGGTAACATACTACAGTATTCACCGGTATTATTAATAAAATCTAAATCCATACTAATTAATTCGCACCTGATTTATGAGTGAAATCCTACAGATTGCCAACTTTGCTTAGTGGTTTTAAATCATTTTTAATTCTGAAGCGTCTTTTATTTCATCTCGGACCACTTTTTCTTTTAACTCCAACGGCCGTTTCGAAAATTAATTTTGGCCTTGCAGGTAGTTTGAGTTTGTTCCCGATGCAGTGTCTTACTTTTATCGGCAAAAATGTATCGTTTATCCATTTTTGTCTCATGTAGTTGTTAGTTTTTGGTAAAAACTTATCACTTACGAAAAACCTCTGCTCCACCGCGTATAAGATCGTAACTGGCACTTACGCTGCGCGAGCGCGGGTGGCAGTCCCGTATTAACTGTCGTAAGTACACTTACTACAGTATACGATGGTGCTTTTTGAAGATACGATAGTTTTCGGGTGTCAAAAACCTATTTGTAATACGTTTTTTTAATTTTTTCTTCGTGGAATGAAAACATTGCTAAAAGATATGATGTTTTATGAAATAAAATAAAAATCCCAAATTTCAAGTTACGACAACTTACGTAGGGGCCGTCGATATAATTCAAATAACATAGGTGTGTGTAAAAAAATAAAATTAAAAATTTGAGACATGTTTTCCGATTGGGAACGAAAGAGCTCGTGATTCTGAGTTGAAATAACCCAAAATGTACCCATTAAATAAAAAAATATGAAAATAGACTAAATAAAAAATGCTCATATTAAAAAAAATACGGTAAGTAAGATACCTACATAACTGTAAAATATGCAATCAATATCATGTAGTCCTTTGTCTTGATCAATACCTCCTTTGAAAAATACAGTCGATATCAGATATATGGGAGCATCCAGAGTGCTCACAAACAACTGAGCAGGATGCTTATCCAAGTTGCCAATCGCTAACGCTTTGTAGCGTATCGTAGTTTTCCCTCTCTGTCACTTTTTCATATTAGTGCGAAAAAGACAGTTGGCTGCCTTTCGTTTACGATTGGCGTTTAAGCGTTAGCGATTGGCAACTTGTCTAAACACCCAGGCCTCTATTGTCATCGAGTTAGAGTGCATTTTAGATATTTATGACCACCGTGGTCGGTCTCATACATTCGTTGGCCACTGTACACTTGTACAGTCATTTGGAGTGATAGGTATACTGATAACTTGCCCCGGACTGTGACCGTAGAGGAAACAAGAGTCTTTGTTCTTCAGACCTTTGCCTGCTCTAATCATTTCTTCGTATTCATTAAAGACATATATCTAGAGCACAATTAAATGCCAATTAATCAGTGTATCTATTTATTCGGTCAAATCAACACGTGCTTACTTAATTATGTCATAATTATGTACTCTTTAGTAAAAATGACTCCACGTCCATATTTATTTGGAAAATATGTTTTTTGACGAGCAGCAACTTAACGCCACTCTTTAGTGTGCGAAGTTACACATATATTTAATTATATATATTTAATTATAACCTTTGGATATTATCCAAAGGTTGTCTGGAAGGGATCGCTCTCAATACCATACATAGTTGTTTTTTAAGTGAGTGTTCTCTAACAGTATCATGACTTGGAAAGTAAAGGATACGTTAAGGTGCGTTTAAACCAAAAGAGCATTCGCTGTTCTAGCGCCTGTTCTACGAAATCAACCAATCACGTTTTGTGTACCGATCGAATTTCGTAGAGTGGGAGGTTAGAACAGCGAATGCTCTTTTGGTTTAAACGCACCTTTAGGTTTTACTCGATACGTAATGCATTCTATCGCCCTCGCATTGATATATTAGAACGCGATGGCATGTTTTACGTATCGAGTAAGGATGAAAACACACTTATCAGTATGCGTACGCATTTTGTCTAATAAGATTGGCTTTTTAGTATGAAACGTGTAAGCATGCGTACGCGTGCGGAAAGCTGGACGCGGTCCCATACTAAACTATCATTTTCTATAGACAAAATGCGTACGCATGCTGATAAATGTGTCTTCACCCTATAACCTAACGTTACTGATACTTGTAGCCATGGTACAGCTTCTTTCAATAGGTAATATAAGTATCTAATTAATTTTACAATTATTGAACGTATACCGTATACCTAACTGCAGGGATTCTTTAATTATTCATTCAAAGGAATTGTAAAACTAAAATAATGGCGTAGGTAACGCACGCATAAAGATGTGTAAGTAACAAAGGAAATGAGAGGACACTCCCGTAGCTGTAACTTTTACCTTCTAGTTTTATGCGGCAGTAAACTATTTTATTTTATGCTAAGCATTAATAAAGCGTAAGATACGGTTAAGTACCGCTAAACTGCCTACCATGACGTCGCAGTAAAATCAGCAAAAAAAATTTGACGACTATTTTAGGATCTTACAGGAAATGGACATTTATTTATTTCCTTATACAGTGTGAAAAAATAGTAGTGATTAGTTTAGGCCCATTCAGTATCGTATTCTTATTAGGTGAAACTAGAAAAAATATTTTTTTTTTTTGACAAAAAATCTATGATGGGTTTGCTTGCTTATCATTCGTCAGTTGTAAGTAAAAAAATGTAAACAAACCTGCAAACTTGAATTATTTCATAATCACGCATTTTCAAAACACAATTTTGGTTTTATCATCAACTTAAAACCTGAAGTTTACATACATTGTTTCGTAAAATTATTGATAATTGGGTCAAACTAAAAATCATGTTATGAGTTTTGCCGGTAGACATTTTAAAAGTTATGAGAGTTAATTTTCTTATTAAACCCTTATTGTCATTTAAATTCACTCCTTTCCTATTGAATTATATGATAAAAATCACGACTACACTCCTACCAGTTGCTTACTATTGGCCACAGGAAAGAGGGGCTCTACAGTTCAGCTGAACACGCACTTTTTCTTTCCTGTGGTCGATAGTTAACAGCCTGTGGACAGGTAGTAATGATTTTTATCATACAACGCAATGAAAAAGGAGTACGTCTTAATGAAGATAAGGCTTTCATAAGAAAATCAAGCTTTATAGGCCTTAACTTTTAGATTGTCCACCGGAAAGACTCCAAACATGAGTTTGCGTTTGACCCAATTACTAGTATTAACGTAAAAATATATCTACGAACGTGTTTCACAGTATGTTTCAAAGACGTCAAATGCTATGGAAAGTCAGCTATATTTGTTTACGTTTTTTACTTTCAACTGAAGAATGGTGTAGGTACCTATTGCATGGGTTTTGTGTATGTAGACTTGTAAATAAATACCTTAGGAGTGAGGGCAGCCAGTTGGGGCAGTTTGGCGCTGCGCGGGACCGGCGCGTGCGCCGCCCGGCTGCAGTTCAGCGCCACTTGCGCACATCTGCAACGACACAATCATCATCAGCCTATGATAGTCCAGTGCTGGACGTAGCCCTCTCCTGTTAACTATGCGTATAGACGCATAAAGGACCAAAAGAGCATTCGGTTCTAGCGCCCGTTCTACGAAATCAACCAATCAACGTTTTGTTTACCGATCGAATTTCGTAGAGTGGGAGGTTTTTTTTTTTTTTTATACCACGCCGGTGGCAAACAAGCATACGGCCCGCCTGATGGAAAGCAGTCACCGTAGCCTATGGGCGCTTGCAACCCCAGGGGTGTCACATGCGCGTTGCCGACCCAATAATAACTTGTACACTCCTCTTTTGAAGAACCCCATACTGTAGTCCAACGGGAAAACCTCGGCAGGGAGCTCATTCCACAGACGGACCGTCCGCGGGAGGAAGTTCCTCTGAAACCGCACGGTGCGCGACCATTTAGGTACCATTTAGGTAGGTTTAGAACAGCGAATGCACTTTTAGTTTAACCGCACCTTTAGGAGGTAAATGCCCATAATCGCCACGCTGGGCAAGCGGATTGGCGATCGCAGTAATGTGTCCACTATGATGACGCTGCTGCCCATCATCAATCTTTTATAAAATAATGGTCAGTGACATTTCACTCCTTTAGTCGACTTTCACGACACCCGCAGGAGGAGTTGGGGTGATGACAAATGTATTCTTAATGCCGTCACCACACGGCCTGCTTTCGAAACAATCACATTCTTATCAAACAAAATAAACATATTAATATCAATTCGGAGCTATTGCAATATTTTAATTTTGAATTTATGAGTAAATTTTGGGTTAACTTATATCTACTCAGAATCACGAGCTCTTTCGATCATAATGGGAAAAAAATGTCCCATAGACTTGGATCCTATTTTCGATACACTTAGTTTGTCGGTAACAGAGATCGGAAAAATGTGCGTCATTGTTCGCAATAATATGGACATGACTCCTAAGTTGATTGAATAATTAATAATTTAATCATTTTCAGAAAATAACATATTTGACACCGGTAACAATGAAAACCTTTTTAAATAGTCACCTTAATCTTAACCTTCGAAATTAAATTTCAAGAAATTATTCGTTTGATTATTCATTTAACCAAATTTGGAGTCATGTCCATATTATTGCAAACAATGACGCACATTTGTCCGATCCCTTAATAAAGCAGGAAATCCGGAAATTTCGCGACTTTTTTTGTTTTTTTGACTTTTTTTTCCATTGGGATCTAAAGAGCTCGTGATTCTGAGTACCTATACAAAATTATGAAAATAGACAAAAGAAAAAGAAATGCTCTGATAATAACGTTGTCTAGGTATCGGCAAGGGCCTTCTACATCCCGCTAACTAAACAATGCATAATTAAAAATAGAAATTAACTTTAATTTCTTGCGGATTTCAGATAATTGTAGGTTCTTTTAATTTGTATGTATTTTTTTTTATATTATTGATTATTTTATATAAGTAGTGTTAAATTAATTGTGTCATTGATTGTACTATTTTATATACCTAATGATTTAAATAA
This sequence comes from Thaumatotibia leucotreta, assembly GCA_025490895.1. Classification (NCBI taxonomy): domain Eukaryota; kingdom Metazoa; phylum Arthropoda; class Insecta; order Lepidoptera; family Tortricidae; genus Thaumatotibia; species Thaumatotibia leucotreta. The sequence continues at coordinate 974 of JALPQI010014236.1, read as the reverse complement.
AGGTATTTAAAGGTAATTTCGTTAATGAACATTTTGTGGTTGGTTAGTTAGTGGCTGTCTAAAATATGACAATCGTTAAATACAAGAGTAGGCAAGTTGCATTCCAATTCAGTCTAATTATTATCGCATTTGATAAAATAAAAAATATATAGTCTTCGCTTTAAGTCTTAAAATCTAGACTAAATTAAATAAAGATTCGGAAATACACTTAAAATTACTGTATAGGATTGGAAGCAAATGAAAAATACTAAAAGAAAATTCTAAGTTTGTATTCATTTCTCAAAGACTATAGGGTGGTGGCACCAATGTTGGACACTTAATCTTAGTCCTAAGAACATATGGTTTTAAATTTACTGTTGTAAAACAAATGTTGAACTGTTAGCTTCTTTAAAATTATAATTAATGTTGTATCATTAGGTCCTTGTCCATTACTGGTACCTTAGATTGTACAAAGAAGTTTGTTCTCAGGTTGTTGAAAGAAAGAAAGAAAACAATTATAACTTCCTAAATTACATACTCGTACATAAATGTATACTCAACCAATTGCAACCCTAGGCTAGAATCATGTCAAAATAATAAATAGTTTGAGATGTCTTACAATCTGATTTATAACGTTACTTTGAATTGGTTCCAGATTGCCATTCAGGAACCATGTCACAGTGACGCTACAAGTCCAATTGTAAGAAACTCCTTACTGCTTGTTATTTTTACAAGGTTCTAGAGTGACCTAGGGTTGTAAGTGTATGCAAGAAAAACCATGCACTTGAAAAATAAGCATGTTCGGTGTTCCTGAATTATGACAGAAAATTTACACTTGATATCCATTGTCAGGGGTCCTAAACCGTTGGTACTCACTTGGCAGACTTCCAGACGTACTCTTCTGGGACGGACTTGAAGTGCAGCATTTTGATTGATTTAAGTAAAAATTAACAATTAAAGCAGATACCGTTCACTGAATTAAGATAACAAAAATA
>JALPQI010014235.1:0-32467 GCA_025490895.1 Thaumatotibia leucotreta | reverse complement strand
AAAATTTTCTAGCTTAACTCTTTGCAATAAATAAGAAAATCGAAGGTCTATCAAAGATTTCACCACCATTTTGAAGCCACGGTACAGAATTGTCATACGAGTATTCGTCGACTTTTGAGTTTGATTTACTATTCCTTTCTTGTCAGCTTATATGTATTTTCTCAAAAATACATAGTTTAATTAATATTGATATGAAGTACCTACAAATGTAATCCATATCGTTACCCTTCGTTTTCCAAGAAAATTACTGAATGGGAAGCTTTAATTAGCGGCAGGATGATAAAGTAAAATTAAAATAAATTCGGACGTTTCCTTGAAAATATTATGGGTTAGTATTATTCACTAGATCTGTATATATTATATATTTATTAACCTTATATAAGTGACATATAGGCATAACAGGACACATTACCGCTATAACTAAAGCCGTTTTAGCATTTTGATACCTCGCATAGCAACAAACGCGATTTGCCGCACCCTTTTCCCCTTCGACCCGATTTCTGCACCCTTCCGTCGTCCTTGCCCTTTTCCTCCCTCCGCGCTCCCCTTAATGCAGTGAGCCCCCCCCTTCCTGCCCTGGATTGCACCGAGGCCAGCGAGCTACGTAAATGCGCAGAACAGATGCGCAGTGCACCTTATAACCTTTAAGCTGAAAATAGTATTACGGACTTATTACGGACTCCCTGGCGAATGATTCTAGTTAATGAGTTCTTCTTTGTGATATTTCTTTGATTACATTTGAATTTCCTAGAAAAACTACAAAGATAAATACGGAGCTCGGAATATTCGATTGATTCCATAATCAATAAATGATTACGTTTGGCACCATTGACTGTTTTGTAGTTTAAATAGTATTGGGTAGATTGGTCCTCGAATATTCTATATGGTTTCTAAATACACGTCGCATTATGAAAAAAAATCAAAAGCTTTTACTAGATAGATACATGGGTTTGGTATTGGCACAACTTTAACAATCTTACAATAATGTTCTTAAATCAGACCTAGGGTACGGTGAAACCAAATAAATAAAAATAAGCATAATATTTTTTAATAATAAGACTAAAGCCCTGTTGTCTCTTTTTTACCAGCATAGAAAAAAAATTGTATCAATATTCTGTGTATTGCTATACACATCTTAACTTATTAATCATTACACAGAAATTCAAATCAATTAAAAATAAAATATTTATATCTATTAGTGCCTAAGAAATCATAAAATTTAATTAAAAAACGATACATTTTTTACTTTTATCAGACAATAATTCGAAGACATGTTTATTTAGCATATGCATACATGTTAGGTACATGATTATTTAATTTATTTAATCATATTAAAACAAGATTCGACAATAATATACGTAAAGGAACAGCAATTCGTTTACAGTTGAATATTGTAACAAAATTATGTAATCACACGCTAAAACATAAAAAAATGCGATTCACTCAGTGTGTATCGTATTTAAGTCACGTTTGTCGAGTCGAGACGGCGACCACACTGAAACCTCTGACACGTACCGTGCATTTTGTTGTAAGGCCTGAGTGGCAAGCGTCCGGCGGATAACACAAGCGAAACTACAAACTAGTTTATCAAACTATTTAAAAGAAATCAAGGTGAAATCAGTCAGCGCGGAATTTAGTCCAAGGGCCTATTTCTCGAAAGCTTGTAACTTGTAATACAAGCGGAAGTCCTTAGTGTTAAAAAGAGACTTCCATTTGTATTTACAAGTTACAAGCGTTCGAGAAACGGGCCCCAGATCTGATGATTTCATAAAGAAGGGCCTTCAAACATAAAACTTACATTATGTATTTCTAGTTTTAGATCCATCAATATAATAATATATTAATACAAAACAATACCGTGGCAAAAACTATAATAATGTTTAAAAAAAAAACACAAAATAGTACTTATTTCCTCAACATTTTTAAATTTTCAACTTTGAATGTAGTAGTATTTTTGTAGCAATTCATCTAGTATTATTTATAGTATTATGTTCTAATTCTGATTCACTATCTTTAGTACTAAATTAAGATATTGAAACGATTTCCAGAGGAATAGTAGGAATTAATTCCGCAAAACGATATTTTGGATCTAATTTTCTTGTCCGAGTTGATGATCGCTTCAATTTACTTTAGGCGTCAGTACAAGGGTCGCGTTTTATATAGAAAGTTAAATTTTACAATTTCGCTTTTTGCCTCTCTAACACACGCACCTATTGAGAGGCAAACAGCAAAATTGTAAATTATAACTTTATAAAACGCAGCCCAGCTAGTCCATTGCCATAGAAATTAACTGTAAGGTTTGGCAAAAAATATGTACGAAGAACTTTCCATCACGACATTCTCATTTTTGAAAACTTGTTCGGTGTATTGCTACTCCTCATTTCCTGGATATTGTAAAGTTATTATTCTATATCTAGGCATAGGACGAGCGTGGTTCTACAAACCCCGAGAAAATGGAGATGATAGACATGGCACTGACTCGTGTGCCCCGGCCCCTCACGTTGTGGTCAATTTGGCACCGCGCCATGATGGCGATCGCTTTTGTCACCCTGGTGCTGCCAGACACTGCTGAGTTCTACATCAACCTCAAGCCAGATGACGTTGAGTAAGTGTAACAATATGATATATTTGACATAGCCCTTTCTCCTCACGTTGTGGTCGATCTGGCACCCTGGTGCTGCCAGAGGATGCTGTTCTACATCAACCTCAAGCCAAAGGACGTTGAGTACGTGTAACAACATGATATATTTGACATAGCCCTTTCTCCTTACGTTGTGGTCGATCTGGCACCCTGGTGCTGCCAGAGGATGCTGTTCTACATCAACCTCAAGCCAGATGACGTTGAGTAAGTGTAACAACATGATATATTTCACATAGCCCTTTCTCCTCACGTTGTGGTCGATCTGGCACCCTGGTGCTACCAGAGACTGCTGAGTTCTACATCAACCCCAAGCCAGAGGACGTTGAGTAAGTGTAACAATATGATATATTTGACATCGCCCTTTCTCCTCACGTTGTGGTTTATCTGGCACCCTGGTGCTACCAGAGACTGCTGAGTTCTACATCAACCCCAAGCCAGAGGACGTTGAGTAAGTGTAACAATGTCATATATTTGGCATAGCCCTTTCTCCTCACGTTGTAGTTGATCTGGCACCCTGGTGCTACCAGAGACTGCTGAGTTCTACATCAACCCCAAGCCAGAGGACGTTGAGTAAGTGTAACAATGTGATATATTTGACATAGCCCTTTCTCCTCACGTTGTAGTTGATCTGGCACCCTGGTGCTACCAGAGGATGCTGTTTTACATCAACCTCAAGCCAGAGGACGTTGAGTAAGTGTAACAATATGATATATTTGACATAGCCCTTTTTCCTCACGTTGTGGTCGATCTGGCACCCTGGTGCTGCCAGACACTGCTGAGTTCTACATCAACCTCAAGCCAGAGGACGTTGAGTAAGTGTAACAATATATATGATATATTTGACATAGCCCTTTCTGTTCACGTTGTGGTCGATCTGGCACCCTGGTGCCACCAGAGGATGCTGTTCTACATCAACCTCAAGTCACGGGGACATTGAGCAAGTGTAACAATTTGTTATATGAATTTGACATAGCCCTCTCCCCAGTCCCCGCACATAGTAGTCGATCTGGCACTGCGTCATGAAAGCCATTGCCTTTGTCACCCTGATGCTACTAGGGAGGGCCTGCTGAGTCCTACGTTATAACCTCAAGCTAGGATACTCCGTAAGTCTAATATAAATGACATGACCTGTTCCTTCGCTGACTGTCTCGATCAGACAAACAATTTTTTTTTGTTCAAGGAATTGTATTCGATGTTCGGTTACCGTATTGTATAATCTAAATAATACTAACAATTGTCTTAAAAAAATTAATTCCTTTCGAAAACATTATTTGTTGGATTGGGTTTACTACTCAATATAAAGTACAATTACCTTGATACATTTGAGTTACACATTAGAAATGTCTAAAAAATAATACCAAGAACTCCCCATGAGAACATTCTCAGTTTTGAAAACTTATTTTCGGTAAGTACTTGAATACGAGTAGTAACTGTAGGTAGGTACGATACACGCTACGTCGAACTTGTAAAACATTGTTCAATGAACAATTTTTGTATTTAAATACAAATCATTTAACACAGCATTCTTTCACAGGCAACCCCGTCAAAGAATCCACGTGGTACTGCGACGAACCCGATTGCGCCCCTACAACCCGTACGTACCGCACCCATTCGTACCCAACCCGTACGGGGGCCGCGATGTACGGCGAATTGTACGACGCGCCGGATAAGTCCAAGTAATTGAAACTGTATTGTATTGTAATCTGTCACCCAATTGATGACGGTGTTGCGGTGTCTTGCTACATCTGTATTAGGATGTTTATATCTTGTTAGACAGCTTGAGATGGTGAAATGGAAGACGCGATAAAGTGAAAAAAAATAGATAAATATCAAGCAATAGGTACCTTAGATACCTATTTATGTCTTGCGTTTAACTTTTTTTGAAGTTTGGCTGATTTTTTACATGTATTTTAGTCATGTTATTATGGTCAAGTGGAGTGGTCTAACAAAGGGGCAACTGAAACTATTATACAATAATTAGTATCCAAAAATTCGGTCCGGGGAAAGAGTAATGTATGTTTCACTAACCCCACTTGACTATACCTATAAATTTAGTAGAATCGTTAATTCTTGTGAAATATTAAGAATCTTCAGTAGAATCTAAAAAAAAGTAAACAAATCTAAATATTGTCATTATTTCATAATCACGCATTTGTTTTGCTTTTATTACGAACATAAACCTTGAATTCACATTTTTTAGAGTTCCGTAGTAAACAAGGAACCCTTATAGTTTGCCATGTCCGTCTGTTTGTCTGTCCGCGCATAACTCAGTGGGCGTTAGTACTAGAAATCTGCAATTTGGTACAAATATACATATTATTCATGCCGACAAAATAGTAGAATAAAAAAATAAAAAAAAATGTTTTCGGGTACCTCCAGAACCGGTGATGTGGGGATGATTTTTTTTTTAAATAAGGATCTTAGAAGAAAGTTTTTTTCGAAAGGCAATATTTTCGGAGATAAAATCATGAATTATAAAATACTTTGAAATAAAACCATTTCGAACAAAATCGGTCCAGCCGTTTTCGAATAACTACTACGGAACCCTATACTGAGGATGGCCAGACATGCTCATGTCCGTTTTTTTGGATTCTGTACTGGGTGCTTAGACAAGTTGCCGATCGCTAGCGCTTAATCGTCAATCGTAAACGAAAGGCAGCTAACTGTCTTTGTCGCACTAATATTCAAGAGTGGCAGAGAGGGAAAACTACGATACGCTAAGAAACGCTAGCGATTGGCTAAGCATCCAGACGATATTCTCGGTGACAGAAAATAGGTTTAAGGACGGACACACAATAGACGCTTATAAAGCTACAATTATAGGTTTTAATCAATGAAGTATTTTTATTGTATTTATTTATTATCCCTGTTTTAATGGAATGCTGCATCGAGCTATTAAAGGTAAGTTACGAGTGACAATAATACCTACATACGTATGTAGGAAATGTGTTCTATGAATATTTTTGTGTAGTTATTAGGGATAGGTAAATAGTTAGCAATAAGGTTCGATAAAAATAACTGATAGTACATTAAACTAAATAAATTAAATATTAGGAAAAGTATGTGTTCAATATAAATACACTCAAATCACTCAAAAAACGTTAAACATTAGATTTTCAAGTCATAAAAGTGTCCCAAAAATTGTACATAGATAGAGTTCATATTTATTAATAAAGTAATAATATGTAATATTTTCTTCGGTTACCGCGAGGATTACTCATGAAATAAAACTATGAAAACGGATAAACTCGCGTATATTAACTAATTTTAATTTCATTCCGACGTTTCGAAACGTATCCGTTTTCATAGTTTTATTTCATAAGTAATAATATGATTTACAAATTTCCATGGAATATAACTTAACGATATATTGAATATATTGCGAAAACACAAATCAAATTATTTATTAACTAAATATTTTGACTTCGGTTACCGCGAGGATTACTCATGAAATAAAACTATGAAAACGGATAAACTCGCGTATATTAACTAATTTTAACTTCATTCCGACGTTTCGAACACTTTACAGGGTTCGTGGTCTGCGGATGACTGACAATGTTGGAAATTTGATAGATCTACCTCCATCAAAATAATTATTATCTTTCTTATTTTGATGGAGGTAGATCTATCAAATTTCCAACATTGTCAGTCATCCGCAGACCACGAACCCTGTAAAGTGTTCGAAACGTCGGAATGAAGTTAAAATTAGTTAATATACGCGAGTTTATCCGTTTTCATAGTTTTATTTCATAAATATTTTGATTTGTATTTTTAATTTTACTCCAGTAGTCACACTACTTAATACTATATAAATTATAAATATTAGATGTCATATACCAAAGAAAAACGACCAAGATCACCTATGTCCAAGGTGGGGATCGAACCCACGTACTCAGCTTTCGCGGCTGATGCCTGTAGCTGTACCCCTCGGCCACTCGGTCTTAAGACCGAATCTTGGTCGTTTTTCTTTGGTATATGACATCTAATATTTATAATTAACGATATATTTTTAAAATAACAGGTAGAATTAATTCTAAGTAGAAAAATAACCTATGATATAGCTACGATCATCATCATAAACTTACGATATATTTCTTGTCGGTTTAGTAACAACTCGTGCTAGCACTTTGACACTTTGATACGACATGGTCCATGTAACTTTGTCTTGGTCTGCCTCTTCCTCTTCATGGCTACGGTATGGTTGTAAATTATGGAGGAAATAAAACATTCATCATCATCTCAGCCATAAGATGTCCACCGCTGAACATAGGCCTCCCCTCTGGACCTCCACATGTACCGGTTAGATGCGACCTGCATCCAGCGTGTCCCGGCGACCTTCATAAGGTCGTCTGTTCATCTTGTGGGTGGATGTCTTACGCTGCGTTTAATAATTTTCATAAATCATTACTTATGATTAATGATGTTGAATGTTTATTTTTATCGACCGTCTCAATATCGATGTTACAAAATGTGTTTGTACTTTGCAACTAAACAATCAGTATTACGAAAATTGCATGGGAGTGTCACTTGTGTGTATGTTGCAGTTGAAAATTACTATTTTCAATCAATTCACCAGTTTTCAATTTAAGTATTTTTCCTAAGTTTATCGCAACGTGAGATACCGATAACGTCATCTATACAGTGTGTAAATCTAATATGGGCGATCAATTAAACCAGGCATGGGATTCATTAGTGTAATCATGGATTACAAGGTTTTTTTAAAAGTTACTCTTAATTTAGACCCCACAGAATTTTTTTAAGATTATCAGAACAGCAATGTAGGTACGAACATTTGTTATTGTTGATATGGCAGTTATGTCATCTGCTTTTGAAATTAGCTGTCAACGAGTGCTTAACTCGCGTATGTTGCTCTACATTGCGCGCCGAATTATATTGTATGGAAAATTTTGTTGCTCTAATTTTAAGTAAAAGTTGTTTGAATGTACTTTTTATGTCATAAAATAACACCCGTTAAGAGCTTCGCCCATATTAGACTTACACCCTGTATATGTATAATCGATGCATTTGAATACTTACGCTCTGTTGATAATGAACATACCTAAATCAAAACGGCAATAAATCAATAACATGGTAGCTTAAATACGATACCGAGACAAGACAGTCGATAAATATAAAAAATATTCCACCGCTAGAAAAAATAAATGTCAGTAGGTGGTACGACAAAATAACGATGATTACTTACTACCTACATAATTGTACATATTATTATTTTATCTACCGGAGACACGTTGGCAATGTTTGTTGTAATTACACTGTAAATTTTAGTATCACGAATACCCATACACAAATAAGAACGAAGAGTACATACAATACGTCAGTTGATTTATCAATAATAAACTTCTTTGAGTTTATATTATTTCGTTAAACTTTAACACATGTTAGGCGACATCGTGATATGATTCAAACCTATTGAACCATTGAATTATTACATATATCCTGTTAACGTAAAAGAAATGACTGATGTGTAAAGAAAGATTTTTGTCAAAACGAATGGTGACGAGATTTAGGAACAACAGTTAAAATGTCGCTTGTTGCAAAAGTAGCATGCAGTACCGTCGTCATCATATATATCGAACCTGCCAGAGTGCTCAAAATTATCAGAGCATGCACGCTAACGCCATGATATTCAATGCCGTCTTTACCATAAGGGCACAAGGGGCACGTGCCCAGGGCCCCCATCTTCAGGGGGGCCGCCGAAAGATCGACAACTTTCCTCACATTTATTCTCACGTTTACTTTCCTTTCGAAAGGGGCCCCAAAATCCATGGGTATTCATTCGGATAGGACTCCCACTAAATTGTCAATTCGATGAAAACATAATTTCTTCCAAGGTGAGCCTATAAATGTATTGTCGGTGGCACACTGTTTCATAGACAGAAGATTCATAGAATTTCGTTTCACAGAAATTTGTTCATATATTATTTGGATCATATACTTTCTGTTCCAATATTATTGTTTCATAGACTATTCAATTGCTTAAAACATATTTCACAGACATTCAGTTCCACGTAAATTGCTATCTAACTTTTTTACTTTACAAAGTAACCAAACACTAGAATTACATTTCATGTATTTTTGTTTTGTAGGCACTTATTTCGTAGATTGTTGTTTTATAGTTACAAGTTTATATAATATTTAGTTCCACTATTTACTTTATTGCTTAGTGATATTCTCACCTAATGAGTCATATTTCATGTAAGTATTCTGTTTCTTATACACTGATTCGCCCTCCCTCTAAAAAAACCAAACTGCTACCAGAAAAAGTAGGTTAGGTAGGGTAGGTTAGGTTAGGTTAGTTAGCTTTTCAATCTGTTCTAGCCTCGAAACCTAACCAATCCAAGAAATAAATCAGGTTAAAACCGACTTGGATTGGTTAGGTTTCGAGCGTAGTTTCCCGGATAAATAAAATACCTACTTACTTTTAATTAATTGTTTACGTATCGTCATCCTTGCGAAACCAAAAAAGGGGGGACGGGGGGGCGAAGCCCCCCACAAGGGGGGCTCGGGGGGCGGAGCCCCCCGCATTAAAAAGCAACAAATTTGTACCTCCCCTGCTCTAACCTGGATAGCTTCGTTAGGTACCTTTTATCCCTTAGAGCAGAAATAGAAGCCCCGCGCAGCGGGGCTTCGTCGACCGGTTCCCAGGTCTAAATCGCTTACTAAAATTCTTTGGACAAAGGTATTTCTTTTGTATTTGTATAATGGTATGTAATGATAATTCTATAGTTTAATTATGACTGAATAAAAAATATTAAGTTTGATACAATGACAAACAACATTCTATGAATATTCAGTTTTTGAAACAACTGTTCTAGACAAAAAATACTATACGAATTAATAATATTTGATTGAATACGCTATGAAATGAAATTCTAAGAACTACATATCTGAACAATAAAAAATATACAAAACCAGATTATACAATGTAAGAGCTCTGAAAAATGATCATTCTATGAAATGAAAATACGAGAAACATTTTCTATGAACCAATATTCTGCGAAAATGTTGTCTATGAAACAACGTACAACCTGTATTGTCATTTTGCTAGTTCGAATTTTAAAATAGTTTTCATTATATTTAAAAAAATAAGCGTGCTACACTTGTACCTCGTGTCCAAGTGTCAAGAATAGTGGCTTGGTAGCTGTGTGGCACCGGCTTTAGAATAGTGCCATCCCATCTCTTCCCGCGGGTGTCGTAAGAGGCGACTAAGGGAGTAGAAAAAAATTAAATACATCTAGTCAAGTAGATTACTTTTGTAACTTTTTTTACTATAGACAGGCACTTTGTGAATTATTTTATCTCTCTGATACTGTTAACGGGTTATTTGTACTATTTAATAAAATTTATATTTTATAAATTAAGTGTCTAAATCAAAGCATTCGCCATAGGAGTATGGGGTCGCCCTCCATGTAAAAAATACTTGATAATATAATAAAAATGTATTCAGAATATTAATGAAAATTGTATCAACGTTCTTCTTATTTACGTTACCTTAAATATTTTGATTTACTAATGAAAATAAAAACTAGCATCGTTCGAGCGCCAAACTAAGTAAAGTAACCCTTTGCACTGTAACCTTTGTGGGTTACTTTCTTACTTTCTACCTCTGGCCAACATAGGTAATTAAACTTTAATTGTAAGATGATCATTTTTACTATAGCGTACATGTAGATATTGTAAATATCTTGATTTAATATGAACGTAGTTACAAAAATTGTACGTGTAGGTACATATTATAAGGTTCGCTCCTGACATGGCAAAAAAGTAGGAAAAATAATTTAATACCCCCTTATTCATAAAGGTCTCCTAACATAGCAAGCCGCCAAGTGTTGTTTGTCTCTTTCGGTCTTATAGATATATTGATAAAACCGGCCAAGTGCGAGTCGGAATCGTGCGCGAAGGGTTCCATACCATTATCAATTTGTTATTAAAAAAATAAAGTTAAATCAACCTACCTAAAAAACTATAGGAGATAATTTAATCAAACCAAAAATCGTTGATAGAGTTTATTAATGTGCATAACATTTTTTTTTTATATCGCGTAGCTTAAAAAATAGAGGGGAGGGGACACATTTTTCAGACTTTGAGAGCTGATATCTCGAAAACGATTTGCTTAAATAAAAATGAGATTTATAAACCTTCATATCATTTTCAAAGACCTTTCTATTAATACCGCACACGCTTATATACAACAAAAAAAATTCTATCCCTCAGTTACATGTATGGAGGGCCCCCACACCAATGATTTTTTTTACAATTTAATATCATAATCCTGTAGCGGTCCATACAACACATATCCTTACCAAATTATGTTACTGTAGCATTTATAGTTTCCGAGTAAATCGGCTGTGACAGACGGACAGACGGACAGACAGACATAACGAATCTATAAGGGTTCCGTTTTTGCCATTTTGGCTACGGAACCCTAAAAACGAAAGGGATTAACGATACTTAGCGAGGTGTTTATGAATAAGCGGGAGAGTTTACACACAGACATTATCTTTAAATGACTGGGCACAGTACCTTTGGCTGTCGAAAAATATATGCTTTGTAAATACACTCTCTCTCTCTGTCAAATTATCAGTCAGGTATATTTTTTTAATAGAAAATACTATGAACACGATGATTTCAAATATATTTTTAAAAATTTCCCAAGATAAATAGAATCCAAAATCCATTGTAATATGCAATTTATTGGAATTTCCCTTATTTTATCATCACATACAAAAAACATCTAATTTTATTGTAAATAAGATAACTCCGTGGATATAAAAATAGCAAGTCTTGATTAAAAGGCCTTTGTCCTCCTCCTTTGTCCATACATTTTTGGTGTTTTTTGGAACATTCCAAAATTTTGGCTGCACTATTCGATCTAACGACCACATTATTTTTTATTCTATGATTAATTCAGGAAAATTACAATACAATCAGATGTTAAAATGGATTCTCCCTATTTTGTAAATATTTTAAAATTACCTTCGAAATCAGCCCGTTTGAATTTTTTTCTATTAAATATTACACTACAATTTTCTTAAGGGCACTCAATATCTGTGTAATAATAACTGAAAATTTATTTAAATCTTTTCTAGTAGTAAGTATGTAGTAGTGAAAGGGATCCGTCATCACTGATCGAGTCGTGTCGAGCATTGGTACTTTTACCTTTGCATGTCTGAGATAAAAATAAAAAATGTATAAAAAAACAGCTAAAATATCTACTTAAAATATAAAAAAAACAGTTAATGTTTCTTAAATAATTGCATAAAAAACGCACATACGCGTTGTCCACTTTTTACAAATAATTTCCGTTGGATTATGCGTAAATAATTGATTTTTCCCCTCACTAGCTCGTAAAGCGCTCGTTTATCGTTTAATACGAGCGGGTAAAAACGCTTTTTACACACTTGTGAATAAAGTAATTTGACATGGCTCTAATTCCTATAGCCCCCTACTGCCTAGTATAAGTGGATCTGTATGACCGTAGTAAACATGCGCAATCGGAGCTCACATGTTAAATTGGTCGTTCTCATGGGTGACTTTGTAAGCCATTGGCTATATTTAAGTTCCAGAAGTAACTCTATTCTCCGATACGTTTCGACATTGAGTTTTAAATGGTTTCTTTAAGTTAATTTACATTTGGATGAGATTTGTAATCATATTTTCTCGCGATAGTGAGGGGAAAAAAGTTGTATTACACTTGGCGGCAAAGTTTGTTCTACTCTCGTGCCTTGAGACCTTCGCAATGCTCAAGATTAAAGTTTTTGAACCACTCGCTACGCTCGTGGTTCAATTTTGGTATCTTTCGCTAGCTCAGGTCTCAATATTGGCACGACAGTTAAACAACAACTTTGCCCCCTTGTATAATAAATAACTATTCATGCACGTATAAATATTTTAATAGACAATCGATTGCGGGTAAACAAAAAAGTTAGTCAATTATTTTTAAGGACGGCATTATATTTCTAAGTAGGTATTCACCTTACATTAAAATAGAGAAATATATACGTACAGAAACAGAAACGCTTTCAAGTTAAACAATTTTAGTATGGTTTATTTGTTTACCTATGTAAATAACTTATCCCATCAAAAACATTACATGTAAAAAGGTGCAAGTCTCGCAGCATCGCAGTTGTTACACCACAAAAAAGTTATGAGATCAATTGTTTAACCAAGTCAATAATTCTGTAGTTACTACAAGGGGGTATCCATAAAACTCGATTTCTACTAACTTGCCTAACTTGAAACTGCATGTAGAAATACTCATTTTATTATAGGTATCAATAAAGAGTAAGCCAAATTAGCTTGAGATTACCAAGCGAATTAAGTTTGATGATCCACCACTACCTATCCATGGGAACATTTGTCTAGCAGCTTTGTCATAAATTGTTACCTTATCACAATTACTTAATTAACAACATCTTATAGTAACTGTATTAATATAAGATATCTGTATTTTTTTAATATAAAGAATGACTTGGCCATCGACCACATCTTACTGAATGTCTTTAGGGCATTGCTAAATTAGGGTTGTTTTAAGCAGTTGATTTTATTACTTACCTATGTACCGAGTGTTTTGAGGTCGTGGAGCAAAATAATGGACATAATACGGAATTAAATCTGAGAGCGAGAGAAAGAGATGAATATATATACTCTGACAACCAAATTATGTCAGTAGAAAAGCGTGCGAAATTCAAAATTAGTATGAAGAATAGTAGGAAGGGCGGACAGGCCAGTAGATTTTTTTTATTTCACGCGGTTTCCTATTGACACCGTTTGGTTTGAGTAAGTATATACATAAATGATTTAAGTAGTTTTAAGATAACATATTGATCAGAGTCTACCCTACATAATGTTGATAGGCTTCAGAGTCACGAAAAGTAGTTTTTGATCACGACCCAACCCAAATCATCCCTGTGCGATGGCCAAGTCATTCTTTATATTAAAAAAATACAGATATCTTATATTAATACAGTTACTATAAGATGTTGTTAATTAAGTAATTGTGATAAGGTAACAATTTATGACAAAGCTGCTAGACAAATGTTCCCATGGATAGGTAGTGGTGGATCATCAAACTTAATTCGCTTGGTAATCTCAAGCTAATTTGGCTTACTCTTTATTGATACCTATAATAAAATGAGTATTTCTACATGCAGTTTCAAGTTAGGCAAGTTAGTAGAAATCGAGTTTTATGGATACCCCCTTGTAGTAACTACAGAATTATTGACTTGGTTAAACAATTGATCTCATAACTTTTTTGTGGTGTAACAACTGCGATGCTGCGAGACTTGCACCTTTTTACATGTAATGTTTTTGATGGGATCTCATCTCTTTTTGTAGGTATTCTTCTTTTTTTCTTTTCGGGTACTACTTCTTGTACGTCAGCTACCATTTTTCTCATAGCTCACCTGTCCCTGCCCTGTCTTTATGGGCTTTTTTCCGGGGCTTTTATGGAACAATTTCTGACAATTCTGGACGGTATTTGCGTCTTAGTCTATTATATTCTAATATTGCAGATTCCTGCGCTTTAATGCTTCCGAAATCGATATTTACTAGACACAATAACAGTCGCTAACACGACAAAGAAGTAAAGATTTTTTTATTATTTTAACCCCAACGTATTATTTCGTTCATACGAAACACCTACGTTGAAATTACCTACACAACAATATCCAAAACTCTAGCAAATCAAATCCCTAAACAAATTCGTAATCCTTACAGACGTTGAAAAAGACAAATAATCGCTTCAGTACGCACACGAGAATCGCAAATTAATTCTGAAACACCCAAATAGCCATCTTACCTACGGCGCACAGGCAACTGACTGTGACTGTCACACGGTGGCGTTGGCGGTGCGCGTCTGCGCGGCACTACCCGCATCTCACCCGCGCCATTTTAAAATACGACTATATTATTAAAACGCCCAGTATTACATACCTACATTTATTACAAACCACAATTTTTTTTTTTTTTTAGTTTTTGATATTCTTGTTTATATAGGTATCTGATTTATTTTGTACTGGCATCATTTACAAGTTACTTTTTGTTTAACAAGCACTGCGTACTCCCGACCCCGCGTTTGATTTAAAGTAATTTGAACTTTGTTTTACTACAAATACATTTCCAATTCGTTTGGCTAGGTTGTCCGTAGTCATATTTGATAATACATAAGTGAATTATGTGATGTTAATTTATTAGGTAGGTACTTAATTATTAATTGTTGACTTCCGCATAAAAGCGTTAATGTAAATTGAACAGTGGAAATCCGAATAAGATGTTATTTTAAAATACAGCTTATTATAATAAACAATTTTACGGTCATCATCATCATCATATCAGCCGAAAGACGTCCACTGCTGAACATAGGCCTCCCCCAAAGATTGCCACAATGACCGGTCCTGCGCCACCCGCATCCAGCGGACTCCTGCGACCTTCACCAGGTCATCGGTCCACCTTGTGGGGGGCCTACCCACGCTACGCCTTCCGGTACGTGGCCGCCACTCAAGAACCTTCCCGCCCCAACGGCCATCGGTTCTACGCGCAATGTGCCCCGCCCACTGCCACTTCAGTTTAGCGTTTCGGAGAGCTATTTCGGCTACTTTAGTTCTTCTGCGGATGGTCTCATTTTTAATCCGATCACGCAGAGAGACTCCTAGCATAGCCCTCTCCATAGCCCTTTGGGTGATTTTGAGCCTTCTTATGAGGCCCATTGTAAGCGGCCACGTTTCAGTACCGCATGTCATCACTGGCAACAAACACTGATTAAAGACTTTCGTCTTCAAACACTGCGGAATATTGGACGAAAATATGTGTCGTAGCTTCCCGAACGCTGCCCAACCGAGTCGGATTCGACGATTGACCTCTTTCTCGAAGTTGGACCTACCTAACTGAATAGTTTGCCCTAGGTATATATATTCGTCTATTACTTCGAGTGTAAATTCTCCGATTATTACGGGACTTGGTGCTACATGGGAATTCGACATGATTTTCGTCTTATCCATGTTCATCCTAAGACCAACTCGCTCGGAGGCTTTACTGAGGTCAACGAGCATAGTACTTAAGTCCTCCAAGGTCTCAGCCAAGACTACTATATCGTCAGCGAATCGAAGGTGAGTGAGGTACTCGCCGTTTATGTTGATATCCAGCCTTCTCCAGTCCAGAGTCATAAAGACATCCTCCAGTGCAGCGGTAAACAGCTTAGGGGAGATGACATCTCCTTGCCTAACTTCCCGCTGCAGCAGAATAGGCTTCGAGCTCTGGTCTTGGAGTCGGACTGACATTGTGGCGTTCTCGTATAAACACTTCAACACCTCGATATAGCGGTAGTCGACTTGGCACCGTTGGAGAGACTGTAGTACTGCCCAAATTTCGATCGAATCGAAGGCTTTCTCGTAGTCCAGAAACGCTAAACAGAGGGGCAGGTTATATTCTTCGGTCTTCTGTATAACCTGGTGAAGCGTATGGATGTGGTCTACGGTACTAAAGCCTCTTCGGAAACCGGCTTGTTCGGGAGGCTGGAAGTCATCAAGCCTGCGTGCAAGACTATTCGTAATGACTCTTGAAAACAGCTTATAGACATGGCTCAGAAGTGAGATGGGTCGGTAGTTCTTCAATAAAGCGTTGTCACCTTTTTTGAAGAACAGTACCACCACACCTCTATTCCATGCCTTTGGCGTTCTCCCTTCCAGTAAGACGGAATTGAATAACTTCTGAAGGGCCGTAAGGATCGGTTTACTACCCGCCTTCAGAAGCTCAGCTGTAATTCCGTCCTCCCCAGGCGCCTTGTTATTTTTGAGCTGTTCAAGAGCCATTCTAATCTCGCACAGGCTGATGTCCGGGACGTCTTCTGTATAGTGTCGGGTCAGTCTAGCTCTGAGGTCTTCCGCTAGATAAACTTCGGGTCTGCTAGTTGACGTGTACAGCTGTCCATAAAAACTCTCTATCTCACTCAGCAACTCAGATCTGGATGTGACGATTATGTCATCCTCAGTATTTAATTTGGCGAGCTGGCTTTGCCCAACAGACAGATCCCTTGCAAAAATTTTAGACCCCTTGTTCCGCTCGATGGCTTCTTCTATAGGTACACTTGGTACGGAATTGGCGCATATCGCGTTTGAGGGACTTAGAGATCTGTCTGTTGAGCTGCCGGTATAAAGTCGCATCAACTGAGGATTGTAGAACCAGTTCACTCCTTCTTTCCATTAGTTTCTGAGTGGAGTCTGAGAGCTTTCTGGTCTTATTTGTCCGCTGGGCCTTAAAAAACTTAGACCCAGCGCTATGGACAGCTTCCACAAACCCGTCGATGAATACGTCCACATCATCGCCTAGGCAATCGAAACGGTGTTGGAGTTCCAGCTGAAAGCTCTCGGGGTTTTGGAGATGGAGTGCAGGTCGGAGCGTAGACTTCATCAGTCGCGAGCGTTCTAGCTTAGGACATATATTCAACGTGCCTCTTACCAGGCGGTGATCGCTTCCGGTTTTAACCGTACTGATCACAGAAACATCGTTGAATATATGTCTCTTCGTCGACATGATGAAGTCGATCTCGTTTTTAGTTGCACCGTCGGGACTCATCCAAGTCCATTTTCTGTGCTCGCGTTTCTTAAAGAAGGAGTTCATCATGTGGAGTCCCTCCTTCTCCAAGAAACCAGCCAGCAGATGGCCCCGGTGGTTCCGACGTCAAACCCCAAATTGCCTCACCCTCAGCTCGTCACTATCTCTCTTGCCTAGTTTCGCGTTGAAGTCCCCCATAACAACGGTGAAGTAGGTTCTGGAGCTATGCATGGCTTTTGAGATATCATCATAATTACATAGCCTCCACCTCGTCGTCGGAGTGTATCGAAGTCGGCGCGTACACCTGTATGACCTTCAGCGAGTATCTCTCAGATACTCTGAGTATAAGGTACGCCACCCTAGCCGACACACTCTCGATCTTCACCACGTTGTTTACGTGGGACTTGTGGACGATGAACCCGACACCTCCCTGGGACTGTTGGTCGCCCTCCCGGAAATAGAGCAAGTTGCCGGACTTTAGGATTATCGTGTCCTCCCCCTCTCTTCGGACTTCTGACAATCCCACAATGTCCCAACGCAACTTGCTCAATCCTTCCTCCAGTTCCACCAACTTTTCGTCGGTCCGCAGTGTACGCGTGTTGTACGTTGCCAGGGCCAGAGGTCGTCGGTGGTAGCCGGATCTTTGCCGGAGATTCTTAGCACCCCTGACCCCGCTAGCACCCTGGCCGTATTTTACGGTAACTACGTTTATAATGATGATTTGCGCAGTGGACGTCTCATGGCTGATATGATGATGATGATGACAGGGTGGAATGGAAATAGATTTTGGGTCAGGAGGGCCGCTACCAGATTCCGTGCTGCTGAAGGGCCTTCAGAGATTATCATCCCAAATTGAGGAATTTGGGATTTATGAAAATTGGGATTAGCATGAAAACTAACAAAATAACAGAATTTAAAACTTGTAGGTATGGGACCAATAAAAATATTTGGCTAGAAAACCCACAATCCAAAGAACTCTTTGTTCCAACCCGCTTCATTCTGCCATATAAACTTATTTGCAACAACCGCATAATTCATTTTGTATTAGCATGTATTTGTAAGGGATTACAAACTTATTTGAGTAGTTTGCATAACTTTAAAATCTGGCAGAAATTTCCAATTTTCAGATTTTTTTTGTAATAGGTATGCTATAAACTACTTATGTTTCAAATTTTAAGCTCCTAGGCCATCTAGAAATACCTTAGATTATTGATGATCGGTGAGTCAGTGAGTGACAAAACTAAGGAACTTTGACATGCGGTAATCTTTAAACTACAAGTTATAATTGAAATCAAACAAGATTATTATGTAACTCATGTTATGGCCTATACGTCGCAGAAAATTCAGACTTCTAGCTGTAACCAGCGCGAAATTACAGACGGTTGAAAATGGCCTGAACGGCTTCGAGAAAAGGATGGTACGGCCGTGCCTTTTTTTGCTCGACTTGGCGGGGGCACTGCCGTGCCCCCAGATTATAAACTTAAGTAAAAATAATATAATTAAATTTAAGGTAAAGTGAGACAATGTTAACAATAAAATATAGAGAAACGATAGAATTCACTTATCTTTACTCAGACCGTGCCGCGCAGTGGTTGCCTAGCGGTAGGCGTGGTGTTTGGTATGGTTTATTACAATTTGACCAAAAGTAGCTTCCCAAAATGTTTTCTTAAAGGTAGCATTTAATATTGACAAATATACACATGGTGAAACATGAGTCGTGGACAGTAATACGTTTTTCTAACTCTATAAATAACAAACAATTAAATAAGAATAAGAATAATAATTAAATGCCCCACAAGTTACTTAAAAATTGACAAGTTATTTTTTTATATTTGTTTGGGTTTATGTTTTCGAATTTTTTGGCTTTAGGATATCCAAAAGGAAAGTGACCCACTTGCCATGCCCTTGTACGTATATGCCCTCGCAACACTCCCCATAATAAACCAACTTAAATCACAACCATCAATTGTCCAGTGTTGGTATGCGGATGACTCCTCTGCTCAAGAAACCTTTAAAAATTTAAGACAATGGTGGGATAAAATTTGCCAATTAGGCCCCGCATACGGCTACTTCCCTCAAGACAGAAAGTCTTACCTAATCGTAAATGAGAATGACAAACAATCCGCGCAGCAGATATTCAAAGGAGTTAACATTACCATAACAACCGGCACATGCTTCCTCGGTAGCTACATTGGCGAAGGTAAAGAAAACTTTGTCGACAATAAAATCGAAAACTGGACTTCTATAATAGAAAAGCTCTCTGAGATTTGCAAAGACTCGCCACAAGCTGCCTATACCGTTCTCACTAAAGCATAAATCATGTGGCGGCTGCGGCAATGATGTTTTTGATGTGGACCACGCTCTCTACCGTAAAACTGGCGGATTAATTACACGCCGTCACAACGAAATCCGGGACCTATTTTGTGAGCTATGTCAGCACGCCTGGGGGAATGTAGTCAAATAACCCCTCATCACGGAAGGTGACTGCTTCGGGGAGACCTTTGCTGCCGTGGCGTTTGGGATGCACAGAGGGAGGCGTTATTTGATATCCGTGTCGTAGACACTGACGCTCCCTCTTACATCTCACGTCCGGTAGCAGCCGTACTTAAATCCGCCGAAGAGGAAAAGAAACGAAAATATTTGAACTCTTGTGAAAAACGGCATGCGACATTTACTCCCCTTGTAACATCCGTGGATGGGATATTCGCACCTCAGATGTCCGCTTTCGTGAAACATCTCGGCGAAGCAATCGCTGATCGTTGGGACAGATCCCTCAGCGTAGTAATGGGCTGGCTTAGATCGAAAATTATAATTTCCATACTCCGTGCTACAAGCATGTGTATTCGGGGTACGCGCCACAAATTTAACTCCTTCAAAAACTTCTTTGGCCTAAATGATGGCGCAGCCCTACCCAATCTTTCCTCTACCTGACTAGAGTACCTAATATCTCCATCAGTGCCTGCGTGATAACTATTAATTAATTTTTTTTTTTAAATTATCCTTTATGTCACTATATTTTTGTTAATAAATGATTTATCGTCCAAAAGGAATTATTTAATAACTGCAATTTAGTCATTTCGTATAAAATTAAATGATATTTACATTTAACGTTTTAAATAGCTTAAATAGTCGTTATCATTTCTGAAAAACACCTTAAAAAGCCACAAAAAACAAATAAAAATATGACTATTTCCAAGTAACTTATGGGGCATTCAATAAAATTGTTAGTTGTTTATAGAGTTAGAAAAACGTATTACTGTTCACGACTCATAATTCACCCTATATATTAAATAAAACAAAACTTAATAATTATTCATGAAATAAAACTATGAAAACGGATAAACTCGCGTATATTAATTAATTTTAACTTCATTCCGACGTTTCGAACACTTTACAGGGTTCGTGGTCTGCGGATGACTGACAATGGAGGAAATTTGATTGATTTGGTGGGTAGTTTTGTACTTATCTTTCTTATTTTGATGGAGGTAGATCTATCGAATTTCCTCCATTGTCAGTCATCCGCAGACCACGAACCCTGTAAAGTGTTCGAAACGTCGGAATGAAGTTAAAATTAGTTAATATACGCGAGTTTATCCGTTTTCATAGTTTTATTTCATGAGTAATCCTCGCGGTAACCGAAGAAAATATTAATAATTATTATTAAAATTATAGATAAAAATCCTAATACCGTACCGACCAACCGTAAGTCTCCCAGATCTGTCCCTAGTGGAAGGGTGCCCATAACGCGGGCTGCATTCTCACGCTAAATAGTTATGCCTATTCTATGCCCATTTTGGAAAATAATAATAGACTAAATAAAACACTTGCTTAACAAATTATTTGACTTATAAAAACGTGACAAAATAAATTCCCGCCAATTACTTCATTTAAATACATATTCGAGTTGTAAATACTCCAAACTAAATGGCTCTACATAATCATTAAAATAATAATAGTTGTAGAACAATTAACGCACATTATATCTTAGCTAATGTAAGTATAGATATAATCGACTAACTGAATAATTTAACGCAGATTTCTTTTCAATCATTATTTCAAGTTATTTCTATTCTGGTTGTATAAATAATAATAAACGATCTTAGAAGCACCTCATGGATATATTGTAAGAATTATCGGTAAGATAAAAATATAAAAAAAACATAAAATGAAAAAAATAATAAAAATAAAAAATACATTTCTGAAGTAGATATAAAAATAGAGGAAAAATGAAAAACATAACCTCGAATGCTCTATCCACCAAATAATTACAAACCCACTGAGTGAGATTGTCTAGTTACACATAATTTAGTAAAATAAACAAACAAGAAGCATACTTTTGGTGCTAACAGATGAAAAAATTAACGTCACATTAAATGATTTTAATTGCTTGATTTAGCACGTCAGGTATGTTTGCCGCGCCACTAGAGCTTCTGATTCGAATATTCGAAAACTTCGCATTTCAGTATTCGAATAATATGTCCTGAGGTATTCGAATACCCACTAGAATATTTTTTATCACTAAAAAAAATTAGCAACAACAATTACAAGTTTTTTCTTACGGATTCTGCTTCAATACCTACTATTATATTATCGTAGTAATTAGATAACTATTTACGGACTTTTTAAGAATTTGTATGAATTGTTGGTATTCCTTAGTAAAACAAGGTTTCCCTAAATGGCCCATGCGGACAATTAAAATTTTTATTTGCATCGTCTCTTTAGTTATCTTTGTTGATTATTGCAGGATAACATGTTTTATGGAAATATTTGACTTAATAAATATGCAAATAAATGTAATTTTACTCGCAATTTAAAAGTTCGTATGTTATACTTAAAACTATTCGAATATTCATTCGAATATCACAAAATAGAAAAACCAATATTCGAATACCTGAAACTTTCGAACAATTCGAAGCTTTGCGTGGCACGCTTGGAATGTTTCAATCACAGATGTCATACTCGTATATACCATAGAAGCAAACGTATCTACTTAGCGTGTCAAATGAACTCTGTCTTTAATCGCAGCTTGCAGCTTTCGGGCGTCAAATTTGGTAAGTTGAAGTGAACAAAACATTAATAATGCCTCCTTAAGTAATATTAATTGTAACAACACAAAAAAATATGAATTCTCAAGGGCCTGAGACATATTTAAAATCATAGGCAAGTAACAACTTCAGTACAAAATCTGACACGCTCGGCCGCCATATAAATGAATGAACTTGTTTCTTCTATCCAAATCTGATTCTGTGGTTTCAATACAATACATAAAGATGATAGGTGAGAGGGCAGATTGTACCTACTTGATACTCTTTGGGAGGCTCTCTCCTACTGGTGTCATAAAATGGTAATTAGATTTGTAATTAAAAAATCACTAAAACTTAGTTTGTAGGTATTTTGTTGGACTTACAATATAATAAGGGCTTGTCCATTAATCACGTCATACTGTATAGGGGGAGGGGTGGTCAAGAAAAAATCACCAATTATCACCATAGGGGAGGGGGGGTCATCGGACAAATCACGTGTAATTTTTTGTTACTAAAAATATAGGTAATCTAAATATTTCTTAAAACACTTTTTAAACATAACCAGGTGTCAAATCCTGAACTGAGTTTTAAAGTTTCACGGACATTTACCTCGTAGTTGTCAAAAAAGGTTTTTTCCATCATATGTGCTTAATAAAAAACGTAAATTGAAGTGTTATTGAACGGACTATTTAAGTTGACAATAAATTACACGTCATATTGGCTGGTGGGGGGGTCCTGAAAATATCACCGAGTATCACCATGGGGGATGGGGTGGTCTAAAATAGGCCAAAATCGTATGACGTGTTTAATGGACAAGCCCTAATATGTGTTTAATGTTACACAACATATCAAAATGCAAGTATTCATTAATGTTGACATCAACTGCATTTTCTATAAAAAATACATGACCTAATGTCACAAATTTCGCAACCCGATTTTTATTAAGTTTAGTAGCTAATAAAAATGATTTCAAATTGTTATTTATCAGGTAAAACCTTTGTAATCCAAAACTCATTTTTTGATAAGTCACGATGAAAAACTCTTTTCATACAAAGATAACCTCTGAAACAATGCTAACTAAATCCAGGCAATCACGACATTTCGTATGACGTTATACCTCTAGCCTCTAAATAAATATCGTAAGGGATACACTGTTAAAATCTACTATCCTGATAAAGGACCGGATCCAAGTATGTTTACTGACAAACCTTGTAAAATCATATTGGTTTCTCGTAAATGACTATAATACCTATCTTTAAAATCCTCATGTACATCATCTGCATTCAAAACAAAAACATCGTTTTAACTTTGAAGAGTACTAATGAAAATCACTTACTTGCAGTGTTTTTCAAAAATACTCAAAATACGTCATCAACAGCAAAAGTACGCTCCCTGGCATTAAACATTAGTGTAAGCGTATAAATAATTAAATAAAGTTGAAATGTTGAATTCATAACTTAACTCCAAAATTCAAATTCACATTAGTTTATAAATCCTTAAGCAAAAATGGTCAAAAATTCTAAATTAAATATAAGATGCTCAAGAAAAAAAAAACGCTTACGACTAATATTTGTAAAATATTTACCAATTACTTATCAACAATTAAACGGCTACTTTAAAAAAAAAGTTTAAACATATAGTGTAGTAATGTAATGTGCGATGTGCGTACCTAGTGGTCGATGTGTTTTAATAAACGACACAGAATTTTCAACCGTGAGTGAGTGAATAGATCTTCTACATTAGTATAAATTACTAATGTCTTAAAAAACTTTATATGTTTATTTCATTTAATTAAACTACTGTATATACACCTTATAATACTGTCAGTCGAAAAACCGTTTATATTTAAAATTGTATTTATATGACTAATGAAATGCTGCGCTGTGATTACGTAAATACAATAACGAAAACATGAGATAAATAAATGAATATTTGTTGTTATGTCTTAAATCTTATATAACCTAATCAATAATCCTAAATAATAAAAACTAAGTACATAGGATCAAGTAGACGATTAAATAAAAACTACCTACGTATAACCTACTCAAAAAGGCCACCACGCAACGATTTCGTTTCAAAGATTCCCATTACCAATACATTACATAAAACCAATTGTAAAAAACAAAAACGCTTATAATAATGATTAAGGATTTCATTACATATTTCATTACATATCATAATATGGGTAGGTACCTAATAAAAGTACGTTATCATTAAAACTAATGTATGTTGTAGCTATAATAGCTATATGCACAAGAGAATAGATAATGATCTTAATATACTAATTTTAAATCAATAATAAAATAATTAGGTTAGTTTTACTCTAGCTTAGCCTGCAGTAGCGTATCGTAGTCTTTTCTCTGTCGCTCTTTCTTATTAGTGCTTTAAAAGACAGTTGCATTTCATTCACAACTGATCGTTAGCGATTGGCATCTTGGCTACGTACTCTGGTCCCGGTCCCCCAGCTGCTATCAGCTATATTGGAGCTACTATGGTGCTCAAAAATATCTGGACATGCATTCTAACGCGATGGCAATAGAGCTCTCTTCAGTGATTTGAGAGTACCCCAACCGGCCCGATATATCTGATGGCGTCTGTACAATATTATCTCTTTCCAGTCATGATTGCAGTCCAGTCCAACCCAGTCAATATCAACTCCACATAATTATGCATTTTTCACACAATCTTGTCTCTACCTAGTCGCGATTCTGCACAATATTGAGCAACAGAGTGGTCAAACCTTGGAACAAACTCCCGGAGTATGTAGTCTCGGCTCTCAGCTTCGACTGATTCAAAAACAGATTGAATTGTATCTTAAACGATATCAGACCCAGAGGCATTTGGATACATCAGTTGTCGTAACTGTTTGCCTGAAAAAATGCCTGAATTGCTAAGTAATAATAATAAGCCCGCAGGGCAGCTAGTGGCGAGCTGTTGGGGAGTAACGACCCCACGGACCCGAGTACTCCCGAGAGTCAGTCAGGGTTTCTCTCCGGCGTGTCTTCGTCGGTCGGAGTGGAACTCCAAGGGGACCCGTAGGACTCTCAGCTTTGGCTTGTCTTAATTGGCCGTCCAGAGAGGAGTCGTTAGAGCTATATGCTCGAGGGGTGGAAGTGAACATTTACATAAGACGCGAGTTGGTGCAGTGGCTGTCATAAGCCACTGCGCAGAAAGCGGTGTACACCTCTCCACACTCCTGAGCCGCCTACACCGGTGTTGCCCCTGGCTGTCTCTTGTGACGGCATTCACAGGGGCCCATCTAGTCGGTGGCAAGTCACCGCCTGCCACGATAGCAAAGAGAAATCTTTGTTATGGCAGGTGTCGAGACATCTTTTCAAATGTACCTCTATCTCTGATCCGTCCATTCTTCATTACCATAGCCTTTTCCTAGTATTTTCCACATGCCTGCTGGGACCGGTTTACGTACATCAATTGCTATACTCGTGAATAGGTTGTAGCTCGTGTAAAATACAACAAATTTCTCAAAAGGACCTTCAATCCAGCTGTCACAGTTTTGGCATATCATGTACTAAGTTACTTAGCGGCTTGTTAAGTTAAGAGACTTTTTAAAGAAGAGGCTTACTATATAGTCTGACAAACCAAATTCGCCAGTAACAGTAGGGAGGAAAATTATATGCATATCTTTTTTAAAATAATTATCATTAATGTAAAAGAGGCGGTATGATTCCCTGTATATATGCCTCAAGTGAATAAAGTTGAAGCCGACACATAGGTTTTAGATCGTGGGGTATAAGATGTAAATACTAACCCGACAACGACACAGATACGACAGCGTTACAAGCACAGTAGCTTAATTCATAGTTAGTAATACATAGTTACAATAAAATTAATAATGGTATTAAATAAACCGTTGTAGGCAGTTACAGATAATCTAAGAGAAATATATAAAAACGGCCTGTTTTGGACGTCTAGGAAGTAAATGTAGATTTATATAAAAAAAAAACAAAAAAGGTAAAAAATAAATAAATAAATAAAGCTTGTTGCCACATGAATTTTGACTTTGACAAGTGAGTTTTAATTATGATACTAAAGAGTATTTGAGATAATGTTGTAAATAATTGTAATCTAATTAAAACTAGGTAAAATATAACTTTAAAAATAAAAGTCTTTATCTCCACTTTCACTTAATATTGAAAAGGTTTAGATAAATAAAAAAAAATATTTTCAAAGTTTAAAGTAAGTAATAAAGCAGTGGTTACTGTAATTACCAATAAAGGCTATAAGCAGTGAGGAATAATTAAAAATATTATTGATTCATTAAATATTAAACTGGGTATGAATTGTACATAAAGACCCAACAAGATAAAGGAGTGTTATGTATTACGATTAATATACTGGGTATAATGGTTATGTAAATACTAACCCGGTCTAAAATGTAGAGTGATAGTATAGATATGTAGGTTCATACATTTTAATTATAAAATAATGAATGCTAAAAAATAAATAAGTGCAATCCTTGTGGATTTTAAAATGTTACTTCACTTTTATTTGTAAATTCAGGCGATATTTGAATATCAATTACGTATGTCGATTCTAAAACTATTTCGAGGAATAGGCTTGTTTTATCATTCTCGGTTTTTTTTTCATAAAATTTAAGTTAGGTACGTAGATATTCTTATTCATTCTTTTAACAATCATTTGATATCTTTTACCGTGACGTCACTTCTTGAAGTTCGTAATGTTTTTCTTGATAGTAGAGGTCCAAATGGAAAAAATTGTGCGCTGTGAGTTACAGTTTTGTAATTTTTACCAGAGCTAGAGGAAGTAAAAATAAATATTTTTAGATGTGGAGGGAAAACCAATTCCCCCCCTGAACGAGGGGAGAGGGGGGTGAATATGCACACGGAAGGGTTATGTTTAAGATTTTTTCGTCTAATATTTAGGCCTACTATTCATTGTTTGGTATCATTTTCATATAAAACAGACACGAGGAATTCATTTTTGATAATAAACATGAAGATTTTCATACATAAAAAAATAATTATTGGTTTAAAGGTAAAATAATCACCGTTTTTATTTTGATTGTTGCGTTATATAAGTATTACCAAATAAATATATGAAAATAAAAAAAATACTATAAGATAGCAAATTTTATGTAGTTTTTAAAAATATATACTTTTTGGAACTTTCCGTGCAAAAATAAGTTGTAAAAAAATTGCACCTGTCGCGTACCTCGAATAAAAAAGGGACGTTGCTTTGACTTATTGTTGACAGTACGTTTCTAATGCGGGAAGTTAGCGATTTAGCGTAAACAAAATACTCCATAATGTCTGTTAGGGCAAATTGCATCAACCTGGGTTAACCAAGCACCCCGGGTTAAACGTTTATTTGACACGGAATTTGATAATTGATATATTTCTTTTGAAGTAAGTGACTGACCCGGCACTATACAGATGATATCCGAGACATCAGCCTATGTGATATTAGAATGGCTCTTGAACAGCTCAAAAATAACAGGGCGTCTGGGAAAGACGGAATTATAGCTGAGCATCTAAAGCCAGGTGGTAAACCAATCCTTATGGCCCTTCAGAAGTTGTTCAACTCCGGAAGGGAGAACGCCTTTTAGGCATGGAACAGAAGAGTGGTGGTACTGTTCTTGAAAAAAGGTGACAACGCCTTATTGAAGAACTACCGATCCATCTCGCTACCGAGCCATATTTTATAAAATGTTTTCAAGAGTCATTACGAATCGTCTTGCACGCAGGCTTGATGACTTCCAGCCTCCCGAACAAGCCGGTTTCCGAATTGGCGTTTCGTAAATGTTATACAGAAGACCGAGGAATAGGTATAACCTGCCCCTCTGTTTAGCGTTTAGCGTTTGTGGACTACGATAAGGGGAGTTTCCATGACGTATTAATGCGGTTTAATTTAGGTCGAGAGAAAGGGACAAGTCTATACGAGTCGTGTATCACTGCCCCTTTCCGAGAACCTAAACTGAATCGCATTAGTACGTCATGGTAACCCCCAAGGCCTTCGATTTGATTGAAACTGGGCGTACTGCAGTCTTTACTACCGCTATTTCGAAATGTTGAGGTGTTTGTACGAAAGCGCCACTATGTCAATCCGACTCCAAGACCAGAGCTTGAAGCATATTATACTGCAGCGGGTAGTCAGGCAAGGAGGTGTCATCTCCCCTAATCTGTTTACCGCTGCACTGGAAGATGTCTTTAAGACTGGACTGGAAAAGGTGAGTATCAACATAAACTGCGAGTACCTCACTCACCTTCGATTCGCTGATGATACGGTGGTCTTGGCTGAGACCTTGGAAGATTTCAGTACGATGCTCGCTGACCTCAGTAGCGCCTTCGAGCGAGTTCGTCTTAGGATGAACATGGATAAGACGAAAACTCCCGTTACAATCGGAGACTAAACTCGAAGGTGTAGACGACTATAATATACCTAGGAGAAGCTACCCAGTTAGGTAGGTCCAACTTTGAGTAAGAGGTCAATCATCGAATCCGACTATCGACATCGTTGACATCGTTTGGGAAGCTACGACACATCTTTTCGTCCAATATTCCGCAGTTCTTGAAGATAAAAGTATTTGATCAGTGTGGCAAAACACACTGATCAAAGATTTAAAAGAGTGATGACATACGGTACTGAAACGTTGTCGCTAAGAATGGGCCTCATAAGAAAGCTTAAACAATGGAGAGGGCTATGGTGGGAGTCTCTCTGCGAGGTCGTATTAGAAATGAGACGATCCGCAGCAGAACCAAAGTATAGCTCCATAGCTCTCCGAATCACTAAACTAAAGTGGCAGTGGGCGGGGCACATTGCACGTAGAACCGATGGCCAATGCGGCGGCCTCGCAGGTGGAAGGCACAGCGTGGGTAGGCCCCCCACAAGGTGGACAGTGAAGGTCTCAGGAGTCCGCTGGATGCGAGTGGCGCAGGACCGGTCATTGTGGCAATCTTTGGGGGAGGCCTATGTTCAGCAGTGGACGTCTTTCGGCTGATATGATAATAATGATGATTTATGAAGTAAACGTTTAACAATTGATTGTCAAATTCCATATGATATAAACTTTTAACGTGGGTGAACTGGGTTAGTTATTTAGTCCCGGTTAGTGAAAATTACCTTTATCGTCTTTGGTAATGAGATCATTACCTAATGACACTTGTAAAAATGATTACCCATTCCGATTCATATGATCAGATACTATATATCATACATGTGATCAGATAGACCAGATATATAATATACACGCGGTATACAATTATCGATAAAATCTAAAAATAGAATCTGATCAAATAAAATTCTTAATAATCTTAGGTTATTTAAAAAAAGAAGATCAGAAAATATTCAATTTACTTTCATAGCAATAAATATTTACAATTGTAATATGAACAATAATATGCAAGTACAAAAATATGTATAATCTATGAGCAGTTGCCGGCACAAAAGTCTCTTTTTTGAGATTACGCGGAGGTTTTTGTTGGAGGTACGCGTCAGGTAAATTTTTTTTTCAGTGAATTTTTGTATGAAAGACTACAAAATGTGTATATTTTTAAAAACTGCAATAAATATGCTAACTTATACAATTATTTTAAATTGGATAAGTTTGTTTTTTAATACTTATATGACGCTTAAATTAAAATAAAAACGGTAACTTTTTTACTTTTACTCCAAAAAATCTACATTTTTATATGGAATTGCTCATGTTTATGATTAAAAATGGATTTTCCAGGTCCGTTTTACACCAAAAAGATACCAAACAATGCATAGTAGGCCTTATTAATTAGTAAAAAAATATTAAACGTAACCCTTCCGCATGCACATTCACCCCCCTCCCCCCGCGCTCAGGGGGGGAATTGGTTTTCCCTCCACATCTAAAAACAACTATTTTGAAACCCTCTAGCTCTGGTTAAAATTACAAAACTGTAACTCGCAGCGCACAATTTTTCTCAACTTTGTATGGACCGTGACCCTTACTATGACCTTACCCGCCAGAGTAGTTATAGAATTGTGGGTCGGAATTGTAGTATGTGTAAAATATTCAGAATAGTAGGTTTTATATTTTTATTTTATTTCACTCTCTCACACTCTTAATTTAAGGGAATTAGATTTGGATTATATTTAAAACAGACGATCTTAGTGGAAATTTGGTTGGTCTCTAAACATTTTGCCACATATTTATGTTTTCTTTATTAATTTAAAGACTGTTTCTTATTTCATGGAGATTATTTGGAATTGAAAACAAAATAACTGTTTTATAGCCTCTGCCTAATCGTTACAAAAAAAAGTGTAGAAATTAAAAAGTAGCAACATCGTAGTGTCGTCCCTTTCAAATCAATATGCGCGAGAAAACGGGACGACACTACAATGTTGCCACTTTTTAATTTCTACTCTTTTTTGCCAGACTGTACCTATGTCGTTTTTGGATTGACACTCACTTTTGAGAGTGATATTAAACATTTCGCGAAAACAAATAGATAGGGATGCTGCTGGGCAAAAAAAAACGATTATTAATTTTCGTCACATTTTTAAGTAAACGTCAGAAGAAAACTATTGTTTTAAGATGTATCTCAAACAATTCGATATATATGGACATCATCAAAAAAAAATCATATCCTGAATAAAACGGAATAAAAACGAAATAGCTTATATTATCAAACAAAAATATAAAAACCGGGGTTTATAAATTTGAATATATCCCAATTGTTATGTTAGTAGTTTAACAAAAATTTTCTGTAAAGCGTTCTGCAAGTTCTGAATATTTATTAGTAGAGTCGACAATAACTTGTAGTCAAGTCAAATTGAAATACTATGAAAATTGACACTGTATCACGTCAACAGGTTTGATTTCTTGTGTTGAGTTATAAAAATCACAAAATATACTAAATTATAGATATTTACAACTTACGATAAAAATAAAGTAACGTTTTTTTAAGGAAAATAATAATAAAATATTATAAAAGTATAAAGTTGACATTTTGATTATTAACATAGACTACAACACAAAATTTACTAATTAATACATTATCCTGAAAAATAATGCAAATGAACGCAATATTTCCCCATCAAAATAGCAATTTACTTGCAATGATATAATAAGTAAAGATATGTTACACCGGCTCTAAAATTGAAGCGCTCAGATTGTGATAATGATAATTCTAACAATCGCTCTTAGTTCTATCCAGACCACCGAGAGGTGTGTACCACTGCAGAGATCTCGCAAAGGACATGAACTGCGCCCTAAAATGTCATTTTATGTTATACAATAGTGAAAACCACAAAATAAAATGCAAAAATGCCCTTAACGTAACACATCATGCGCAATTAAACTGAATTATATTTTTTTTTTCAATTTTACTATTTATTGAAAATAAATAGGACGCCATTTTGACGTATTTGACTGACTTAGAGAAAAAGACAAGCTTATTCTGTTTAAGATCGAGAGTACCAAAGATAAAAATATGTTTATCAATAACAACCTTAAGAATGCACGCGCGATTGTCAAATGCTAATTGTCTCTTTTTTATTTATTTAATACGAATATAATGTATATTGCCACCTCTTTTACGCATTTTGAAGTATGAAGATAGGTGTATGACAACTGTCAATTAATTGTAGGTGTATGCTGTGAAGTATTTATTTCGCTCACATTTGTTAGAGTATAACGTATCTTTACTTATATATCATTGTTTACTTGGTTTTCCATATCAGACTTATCGCTGATTGGCAACAGTGACGTCACAATTTGCGACAAATTTAATTTTGTTATAAACATTCACGAATGTCAAAATTTTAGTCCTTAAATCTGACTTTTGTATTGATTTACTCCATCAAATATTTAATATTCGCTATAAAGCTCATCAATCGATACAGGAAATAACCAATTGGAAACACGCGTATTATAATATAACTACTTACATCATCAACTTAAGTAGGTAATACACACAGCTAGTATAGTGAAATTATTAAATAAAACGCAAACACTGTAAAGAATATAAAACAAATAGAAAAAATAGGCTATATTGACGACATTTATTTTTATTTTATTTCATACTTTAACAAGATTATTTAGAATTTATATAGCAGCTCAGCAACATAGGTTGGTAGTAGGGTTAAGCAATGTACAGTCGTGTTCAAAATAGCATGGCCAGTTTATGAATGAATTCATTCATAAATCGTCCATGCAATTCTGAACGTTACTGTACGAGTTGGAGAACATACTCAAAACTCCTATAAATTACCGGAAATTTAC
>JALPQI010014234.1:0-30189 GCA_025490895.1 Thaumatotibia leucotreta | reverse complement strand
GACCCACGTACTCAGCTTTCGCGGCTGATGCCTGTACCCCTCGGCCACTCGGTCTTAGCAACCACCGATTAAAAGTACAAATCAAAATATTTAGCTAATAAATAATTTGATTTGTGCTTTCGCAATATGTTTGTAGGTTTACTGGTTTATAATCACTGAATGTAGGATTTAATGAAACTGATTGGATATTAATTTAAAGTCACTGATTGTAAGAAAATATAGTTTATTATAACACAACTCCACAAGGTCAAATCAGAAGGTAAAATATAACACAAAATAATAATTTACTTAAATGGGTGATTCTACTGATTCTACTATGTCCCTCGATACTGGGAATTGGGAATGAACCGGGCAAGTCGCTAAGCGGGGGCTAACTGACGCTGCCCGCGCCTCGCGGCCGGCACCTCGATTGCTATGTCAGCATATTGTTCATTACATATGTGTCCCTACAATAGTCCTCCCCAAATTTTTTATAAAAAGAAAAAAAATTTAAAAGTTAAATCATAAGTTCTATCAGTATGAATAGCCTAGTATCGCTTCGCTGTCGCTAGTCGTTCAACTTTACTCTACACTGTAACCTTATACTGCAAGCTCTGCGCTTCGCGGCGGCCGGCGGGCGATACCAGGAATTCATGCTGACGGAATAATACGCTGTTATTAAATTACTATTATTGTTATTTCATTTAGTTGTTAAGTTATAACATCTCAAAAATATTGAAACGGAATGATAACTTTTAAGTATACATGGTAAAACAAAAATTCACTGAGTTTAATTGAAGTTTCCGTAACTTAACACTACAAACACTATCCCTAAATGTCACTGGCACAAGGAATAAAAATAGAAATTTAATGATGTCTCAAAATTTACACAATCGTAGTAGCTTGGGCTGCTTGGGATGGCAGGGTCTGGACCCGAACCACTGGTTGCGTCATCATACTGGCAGCTCCAATCTCTCTTCGTAACCAATGCCTGGTTTTCTGTACACAAAATCTTCTAATTGCAAACAACAGGCTGACTGCTATCAGGCCTGCTACCACCAACAAAATAATGGATAAAATATTCAACCTTGACTCAACTTGAGTTACGTTGGAAACGATTTCTGCCTTTGCTATTACTTCGTTATTGTTGGCTTCCTTGCTTTGACCGTAGCCCATCTTGTAAGTAAGTGTGTAGGTACTGTAAGTACTGTTCAAGTGAAAATATTATACTCGAATGTAATTTTATTAAAAAGACGGATCTTTTAATAAAGAAATAATGATTAAAACTGCAAAAAATTGACATAATTATTTCTTGTGCAATGACTTACAAAACGAATTATATTCTTATATACCTATGCATGTTGTTACACGTGCGCTTTAAATGACCGAAGTACATTACGCAACATCGCATGAGCAACAATGTAAACAATACAAAAATAGAATCATCAATCATCATCATAACGAATGTTATAATAACACGCGAAATAAAACAGATTATTAAAATCTAAAAATACAAGAAAATTTTGAGTAACCCTTGGTATCCTTACAACGTAAAGTTGAGAGCATCGCGACCTACGGGAACTCTAAATCAAAACGTCAAAAATTCATAACTGAGCATAATTATAGTTACACATGTGCTAGCATTGCTCTAATGCATTCACACAAAAATACAGAATTAACATACTAATTATTACATGTATAATAGCAAAATAAGTAAAACTAATAATTAGTTCAACAACTGTCGCAATACATGTTTTTGCTAAAATGCGATTACTCACAGCTTAAATGATCGTGGTCATTAAACCAGTATAACCTGACCTGTTACTATTCCTCTTCAAAACGAACAGGTCTACGAACAATTCGTCCACTTCTCGTTGTTTTTATGTTAGGCTGTACATCTACAGTATTGGGTCTCAAATTAGTCTGACTGTCAGTTATATCAGTAGGAACTTGATCTGATTCTAAATTGCCTGAATCCTCTAACAAATATGCTGGTTTTAGTCGATCGATTGAAATGTTAACTACACGTCCTGGAAACTTGATTTTGAAAACTTTTTCATAACGTTTTAAAACTTTAAATGGACCATCATATGGAGATTTCAACGGTCGTCTAACTGTATCGTCTCGGACAAATACTTGCGTACACGTCTTCAAATCGGGATGTACAAAAAATGTCTTTGTATTACTATGAGACTTTAAAGCGGGTTTATACTTACCTATTGTTCGACGAATTTTCTCAACTAAACTATCATCGGCACCCGACTCTGTCTCCCTAGAATCATGAAAATCACCTGGAAGACGTAGGCTTCTACCAAACGTCATCTCGGCAGCACTGACGCCAGTGTCGCTTCTCAGCGCTGCACGAAGACCCAGTAAAACTGATGACAACTGGTCTATCCACGAGTTATCTTGTAAGGTTGCTTTTAAAGCAGTTTTCACCACTTTATTAAACCTCTCTACCATCCCATTGCTCTGTGGGTGATAAGGTGAAGACCTTGACCTCTGAATTCCTAGAATCTTTAACAAATTACCAAACAAACTACTCTCGAACTGTCTGCCTTGGTCACTGGTCAACTTCACTGGACAACCGTACCTGCTTATCCAACCGTCATAGATGACTTTGGCCACGTTCTCCGCAGTTATTTCTTTAACGGGAAATGCTTCGGGCCATCGTGTTTTCCGGTCTACGATCGTAACACAGTACCTGTATCCTTCAGCAGTGGTTGGTAGCGGTCCTATTATGTCCACATTCACGTGCTCGAATCTGTTGACATTCTGATATTCATTTAACTCAGACCTGGTG
The DNA here is from genome assembly GCA_025490895.1 of Thaumatotibia leucotreta. Classification (NCBI taxonomy): domain Eukaryota; kingdom Metazoa; phylum Arthropoda; class Insecta; order Lepidoptera; family Tortricidae; genus Thaumatotibia; species Thaumatotibia leucotreta. Next base: position 27,407 of record JALPQI010014234.1, on the reverse strand, counting down.
TGTCTAGTTACCTTAGCTCGTTGACACTGCAAACAACATTTCGCCCATAAGCCTGCATCTCGATTCATCCCTGGCCAAAAAAATCTGTTTGCTAACATCTTCCTGGTGGTCCTTATACCTGGATGACTTAAACCATGCACTGAATCGAAAGCAGCTTTCCTAAAGGCAACGGGCAAATAAGGTCTAATATTGCTATTATTTATTTCGCAATAGATTGCCTTATTTCCTGTAGGTAAGTGAACTTTTCTGAAACGTGATCCGTTGTTTGTGTTCGCTACTTCATTGGAAACGAACTCGTCACGTTCCTGCGCGTCAGCAAGTGCCTCGTAATCTAACGCTGTGGGACAAGTTACCGTTTCAACTCGCGATAAACAATCTGCCGGGATGTTATTTTTTCCTTCTACATACCTAATGTCCGTTGAAAATTCACTTATAAATAACAACTGCCTTGTCCTACGTGGTGTTTCCTTGTTGTTATCCCCGTTCTTGAATGCGTAGGTTAGAGGTTTATGGTCTGTAAAGATGATTAAAGGCTGTCCCTCGAACATCTTTCTGAAATAACGAACTCCGAGAAATATACCTAATAGTTCTCTGTCGTAGGTACTATACTTCTGCTGAGCGCTTGTTAACTTTTTCGAAAAATACCCTAGGGGTTTCCAAGAGCCTTTTACCTGGACCTGAAGTACTGCGCCTACTGCGTAGTCTGATGCGTCTGACATCAGCGCTATGGGTGCATTGACGTGAGGATGAGACAATGTAGCCGCGTTTTTTAAGCCTTGCTTACATTTCTCAAATGCCTCCAACGATTCTGCTGTCCACTCAATCTTCGTCTTATCCCGTTTTTTACTATTGTGTAGGTATTCGTTGAGCTTCGCCTGGTATGATGCTGCACCTGGTAAATGAGCACGATAAAAATTTATCATACCTAGGAAACGACGCAAGTCTTGCACTGTGTCAGGCCTCGGAAAATCTGTTATCGCCTGCACCTTTTCTGGCAATGGTCGTGTGCCCTCCGCAGATACCTCGAACCCTAGGAAATTCAGCTTCGACTTACCAAAACAGCACTTTGATACGTTTATCGTTATTCCAAAACGATTTAACCTCTCGAACACAGCCTGCAGGTGTCGCTCGTGTTCTTGCTCGGACTCACTGGCTATAAGAATATCATCAATGTATACAAAAATAAAATCTAAATTTTGGAAAACTGTGGTGTCCATAAACCTTTGAAACGTCTGCGCTGCATTTTTTAGACCGAAACCCATCTTTGGAAATTCCCATAGTCCAAAAGGTGTAATTATGGCAGTTTTTTCTATGTCTTGCTCTGCCACTGGAATGAAATGATATGCTCTATTGATATCTAATGTCGAAAATACTTTTTTTTTTGTTAGAATATACGTAAAATCCTGTATGCGCGGAATTGGATATCTATCGTCCTTCGTGACCTCATTTAATCGTCTATAGTCTCCACATGGGCGAAGTTCGCCGTTCTTTTTAGGAACAACGTGCAATGGACTTGCCCAAGGGCTCTTAGAAGGCCTGCAGATACCCATTTCCTGCATCAGTCTAAACTCTTTTTTAACAATTTTGTACCGATCCGGAGGAAGTGGTCGAGCTCTCGAAAAAATCGGTGGACCTGTAGTCTCTATATGATGTTCCACCCCATGACTAGGCGGTTCTCTGAAATTAACAGGTTTAGTAATATCGGGATATTTACCTAGTAAGTCACGAAAAGGATGATTTATATCTACAACTCTGATAGATGGATTTACGCAATGTTCCATTGCTCCTATTACACTTAAGCTTGTCAACCTATCTATCAGTCTTTTAGATAGTAAATCGACCAAAAGTCCGTAGTGTACTAAAAAATCTGCACCTATTATTGGTTGTTTTACATCGGCAATAACAAATGTCCACTTAAATACTCTTCTTAATTTCAAATTTAGTTCTAAAGTCTTTACACCGTAAGTTTTAATTTCCGTACCGTTAGCTGCAAAAAGGTTACAACCACTTTCACTCACTGCTAGCCTATTCCCAACCGGTATCACGCTAATGTCAGCTCCCGTATCTACCAGAAAACGTAAACCACTGTTGGAGTCTGTGATACACAGGCGGTGTGATGGTGGAGCGGTACAAGTTTCCGCCTGCTCTTGTACCTCTGCTAGTTTCCCGAACTCTCGGTTTTCCACGAACATGGCGGTACGCATCGGTGCGCCTTTTCCTTGTACCGGTAATGATATGTACATAGCCAATCTGGGCTATCAGGCGTTCTTCTGGTGCCACTCCTTCCTCGCGATGATGAACGGTGTCGCGTGCCATTCCTAGAGATTGATCTTCCTCTCTGCCTGTTTCGGAACCGATCCGACCGTCTAGACTGACCTTCCAGACTGCACAACCTACCGTCGAGCTTCTCCAAGGCCGCCAATACCGCAGCCAATTCCGGACTGGATGTTATTCCGCCCCGTGAGGTCGACGACTTCACCTCCGCCACATGAGGCAACCTTGATGCCACGGTGACTGCAGCAAGGTCCAGCTGCCTATTGGTGTGCTCCTCTCTCGCTGCAGCCGACGCATCCGCCAACGGCCGGCGTTCGCGTGCCCCGGCGGCGGCCGCGTCAGCTTCACCGTCTGACATTTTCAAATGTCCTTATTTTTCCCCGGTTCACTTCCCGTAAAATGAGTTACCCCCGTTACACAGCACTACAACCGTAAAAAGAAATCAAATTGTTCGAAGGAAATAAATGTCTATTTATAGCCGAATATTAACACATTGAACGTCTATAGTCACTATTGTTCTTTTGTCGGGGTCACCACTTGTAGGTTTACTGGTTTATAATCACTGAATGTAGGATTTAATGAAACTGATTGGATATTAATTTAAAGTCACTGATTGTAAGAAAATATAGTTTATTATAACACAACTCCACAAGGTCAAATCAGAAGGTAAAATATAACACAAAATAATAATTTACTTAAATGGGTGATTCTACTATGTCCCTCGATACTGGGAATTGGGAATGAACCGGGCAAGTCGCTAAGCGGGGGCTAACTGACGCTGCCCGCGCCTCGCGGCCGGCACCTCGATTGCTATGTCAGCATATTGTTCATTACATATGTATCCCTACATGTTTAATATGTTAAGAGTCTAGACGAAATTCAGTAATTTTTACTTTGGATTTACCAACCCAATGTTAACATGAATCTATTTCGTCGAGTATTCACTTATATAGGGTAATTTTTCTCGATGTTAAATTTAGGGGAAGCATAGGTCAAATGTAATAATTTCTCTAAAAAACTAGTGTTTTCACTCTTGTTATTGAGTTATTTATAAAAATCAGCTTTATGTCTGAACAAGTATACAGCAACCTTTATTTTTAAGTATTACATCCTGATGTTAGTTATTTTGACATGTGAGGTGCCGTCAGTCACCTGTTATTCTTAAGGTTCTCTCACCCTTACCATTTCATTTATTAAAGGTTAAATAAGCTTTTTTTTGTAGAATTTAACAAAATCCGATATATCTACTAGACGAGTTCTATTAATGTCCCAAGTAACCTGTCCAATTGAATTTATATCAAAACGAACAACGTACGTATGTGCCTACAAAAAGGAGATTTTATAAATGAAGAAACTCACCCACAAGTTTCATTATCTCCAGTTTTTATTAAGTTACCGTAATTTTAGTTAGCGTAATTTTCGATTGCAAGCAACAAATAAATGCAACTCAAATTACAATTCACCTCAATGACCTTTGGACTGTGCCGACTGTTTAACAACTAACGAACATTTTATCGTTGTGCGCCATTGTTACGTGTCTCAAAGTTAATTGAAATAACAGTCTTCCATTGATCATAAAACACACTGGTTTATTTAACAAATTAATGTAAACTTAAATCTAGCTTAAATATAAGAGGGCGCCAGGTGATCTTTTGTCAGGTAGTCGACAGGGCGATCGTCCAAACCCAGCTGTACTGCTAGCTCAGTGTTCCTCAGGATAGCTTTTAATAGCCGTACCTCGAGGGCATTTCTCTAGGCTAAAATGAAAAACACCAACTATCAGAACCCATCCACAAAGTTAAATAAATAGGTTCAATTTATAATCGCGATACTTAAATCTTAGCACTTACCCCTTCTGTAGAAATTACGGTACACAAAACAAAATACTAAGGCTACTGCCACTGACGAAATTTCCATAAAACAATGTCCAAATATTTCTCAAAATTCGTTATTTGCATTTAAATCACCATCACAACACCAGTGCTGGACATGTACGTATCATCACCTGATTTTGGTTCAAATGCCACTAGTCCTTTATTATTCCGTGTGTCATGCCCTCAATGTTGATTTAAATTATAATATTAAAATTGAAACTTAGAAAAAGTTTATCCGTGCCAGGGTTTGAACCTCCGACCATCGTTTTTGTAGTCAGGGCCACAACCACTGAGCTATCAAAGCAGATAATCAAATGAACGAAACAAGCGACCAGTTTCATAAACAATCTGCCTACAAGCTATTTTGCACCTTAACCTATAACATATAAAGTTGATCTCACAAAATTAATATAACATAATAACATCTCAACAACTTATCAATACAAGTCAACAATAAACTGCAATGCATTTCCTCTTAGACTCGCATCAATCAAGAGGAAGCGGGCTCTCGATAGTGCATTCACTTTCTCGAGATTGCCATCAATTGCACGCTTCCCACACACGCCGGCAAAACACTTGGAGCTCCGTTCGTTACCCCTTATTTTATTTTCAATTGTATGGAAATATAACAAATTTAGAAACAATTAATAAAAGCAGTAGTATATCTCTATCGATCTGCTACTAAGCATACGAAGGGTTAATTGCCTTTATTGTATAAACTTGTTCCTAATTACGAAATAAAAACACAAATAAAGAAATCTTATTACTACATAGTATAAAACAAAGTCACTTTTTCTGTCCCTATGTCCCTTTGTACGCTTAAATCTTTAAAACTACGCAACGGATTTACATGATTTTTTTTAATAGGTAAAGTAATTCAAGAGGTAGGTTTTTATGTAGGTATAGTACCCGTGCGAAGCCGGGGCGGGTCGCTAGTCTAGAATAAAAGATAAAAATACATTTAATATAAATACTTACCTAAAAATAACGCCCTTATAAAAAGAATACCCCGTCGAGCAGGTCTGTCTGCGTCATGGACCCCATGACGCTGGCGGCGTTTCCTCTTTAAACATTATGTATTTCGAATAAAGGTAGCGTTCATATTTCGACTTACATCATCATACATACATCATCAGCCTAGTCCACTGCAGGACGTAGGCCTCTCGTATTAACTATGCGTATAGACGCATTAGGAGGTAAATGCCCATAATCGACACGCTGGGCAAGCGGATTGGCGATCGCAGTAATGTGTACACTATGATGACGCTGCTGCCCATGATCAATCTATTTCGACTTAAACATGCTAAAATAATCCATCCGTATTTTGCTCTATAGAAACACTATCCAAAACTATTTTTTATCAAAAATCCCTTTGAACGTACAAAAATACATTTTTCCACAAAACTAATTAAAAAACGGGCGGACAGATCAAAGGCGTCCATTTCACAGTCATTACATATGTTTCACACTCCAGCGGCTCTACCACCGATACCGACTCTACAATGCGATGCCGTAGAGTCGTATTACACGGGATTTATGGGTCATATTGCGTTGGCAGAACAACTGAGCCGAATACGAAAAAAAGCGTGATGAAATTAAGAAAGAGCGGTTGTTTAACGGAATATTTCTGGGATTTACATAAGATAATGTCCTTGGTTATAGAAAATTACTCATTGTAAATTATTTGTGATCCATTGTGAATATGAGATGTCATTATACAAAAGATAAATATATAATGTTCGTCAGCAGAAAACAAAAAAGTAAACAAACTGAGATAATTATTATTATACAATACAATACAATACTATTTATTGCACACCAAAAAACAGTAAAACAAAAAATATACAGTGTTACAAGTATAGGTAATACAATCGGCGGTCTTATCGCTAAAAAGCGATCTCTTCCAGACAACTCTTACGGTATAAATAAGCCGATGAACGTATTTCACTATATGAGTCAAAAAATCCCAAAAATATATAAACAAATATAGGTAGCTGACTTTCCATAGCATTTGACGTCTTTGAATAATATCGTGAAACACGTTCGCTGATATATTTATACGTTAATACTAATAAATAACAATATTTTTAAATAAAAATGTATGTGAACTCAAGGTTTAAGGTTTTAAGTTTATAATAAAACCAAAATTGTGCTCTAAAAGTGCGTGATTATGGAATAATGCAAGTTTTGGGTTTGTTTACATTTTTTGTTTTGTACTGACGAATGGTATACAATTTATTTGTAAAGTAACAAACCAAATACTTAACTCAAAATAATAAAAATGAGGAAATTGGAAGTATTATTTAAAATACATTTACCCGAACAAGCCGATTTCACGATGCATTTTACAAACGTAATGTCCGGTAATTATCTCATTATTATAATTTAAACATAGTATTTTCAATAATTGCGTACATCCCCAATTCCCCGCAATAATTAACAAGAATAACGTAAAATAGCGAGCCATTTCGGAAAGGTTCACTGGTATTTAAAAGCTTTTTCGATAGACCAAAATAATTTAAGTAGGCATTAATTATATCGAATCGTCGACAGTAAGTCGCCAATCGTAATTGCGAACGATTTTTTTTTTCTACAAAATGTTTTAGATTCTACGTCATCATCATCAAAGATTGCTAAATCCATTTGTTAGTTCATCATTATCCTAAGGCACTGGTCTCACCGCGAGCTACTAAGCTAAAAGAGACGGCGATACTCGCCCGGCTATCAGCTATCACCGCCGGGCGAGTATCGCCGTGTCTCTTTTATTTACACGGGAGTGCTTATCTTTTGTTCCTGTTTATAGCCGATAGTTCATAGCTTAGTAGCTTGAGGTGAGACCAGTGCCTAAGGGCCTACGCTAGCCGACGCAGATTATCAGGAACGGACGCTGGTCTAACTAGAAATTGTACGAACGGCACTAACTGGTGCGGGCGCGTACGACGGATTTTAATACCGAGCGGGACCCGCGAGCGTGCACGCGGCGGGCGTGCGTGCCAGATATCGTAGGCCTTAAACCACCGAAACTATAAAATACGAATACCGCTACAGTGGATATTGGACTGGTGATCTAGTGAAGGTCGCAGGAGTCCGCTGGATGCGGGTGGCACAGGACCGGTAAATGTAGCAATCTTTGGGGGAGACCTATGTTCAGCAGTGGACGTCTTTCGGCTGATATGATGATGGATATTTCGTTGAACGGTTTGTTAGGCATAATTAAAGCAAACCAAAATGTATTAGTGGAAATAAGCTACTGATCCCATTGCATTTACTTGGTTTCTCTCGAGCGACGCGATGCCTACTGAGTTTTCATGAATGAACACAACTTCGTTTACAAGTTTCCGTACAATTTGTGTCAATATATTACATTATAGCGACAAAAAAATCGTTTAATTGAACTCTAATACGTCATCGATAGAGTTTAGGATCATAACTGCAAAATCAACGAGTTAAATTTGTGATCGGCTGTCAAAGAGTTAGGAAGGAAAGATCAGCACTCATTTCTGGGTGAGGAGAAAATATCTCTTAAAAAAAATTACGTTGTCTAAAATTAATTAGTATCTTTTTAAATTTAGAAGTCATTTGACAAGTTGTCACAAGACTGACAAATTACAATAGTAAAGTTAGTACGCTGTAAAACCAGACTCATATTTATATCTCCCTTACCCTAATTCCTGAACAGTTCTATTCCGAAAGAAACATTAGACTTACCATCAATACCATTACCGAAAATATCTTGACATATTTGACACAGAAACGTCAAGAGTCATATTTGACAGGCGAGATTGACGTGTGATGCTATTTATACTCGTACAAGTGGCATAGTTTTGTATTGTTATTTGATGATTCCCTTACAAAAAACAACAGTGTTTTACTTGTATAGTCACTACACACATTGACTTAATCATTTGCGCAAATAGAAAAAGCTTTCATTTATACAAAAAACAAAAGCCGTGTGGAGCCGGCAGTAAGAATACATTTGTCACCACCCCAACTCCTCCTGCGGGTGTCGTAAGAGTCGACTACGGTATTGAAGTGTCATTGACCACTATTGATAAAAGATTGATGATGGGCAGCAGCGTCATCATAGTGGACACATACTGCGATCGCCAATCCGCTTGCCCAGCGTGGCGATTATGGGCATTTACCTCCTAATGCGTTTATACGAATAATTAATAGGAGAGGCCTACGTCAAGCAGTGGACTATCATAGGCTGATAGAAAAAACACTCACAATTACATCTTTGTTTTAAAATAAAACATTCAAAAAACGTTTCATTCCTGATTACCAAGAAAAAAAAAAATAGTTTTTCTAGTGTTTTACATCGATAACATTCTACACAGAAATCGAACGAATTAATTAAAAAGTGAACTGTCTAGTCGTTAAAATCTCTTATAGGCGTGAGGGAGAAAGAAACACGTTATTGATAAGTGAAGACTGTTTCTGACAAAATAAAAATGGAATTATAAGTATTTTTGTCCCCAAAAACTTAGCTCTCATTTTAGTTATCCTAGACATTATTTAACTTTCGTGACCTTACTCAATATCCTCCTGTTCAAATATAAAAATCAAGAATTTCTTCACTCTATACTGAACCTAATCTCATTGAGAAAAGTCACAAGTAAACATTTTGTATTTCACGACTTACATCTTTTAGGTTTTGAATCGCCGATGTCTTTCATCAAAGCTGTCACGGCAATGTTAATTTTGGTTCGTGAAAAAAATGTAAGAATTCCACTTTCACGTGGGTACTAGAGATAATTTCATAATAAAGACTGCGTTTACGAATAAAGTTCTGTAAACCTTGTGATTCATTTAGGGCTTGTCCATTAATCACGTCATACTATATAGGGGGAGGGAGGGGTAAAAAAATCACCAATTATCACCATAGGGGAGGGGGGGTCATCGGACAAATCACGTGTAATTTTTTGTCACTCTCTGCTGAACAGCATATTTTTTTTTTAAACATAACCAGATGTCAAATCCTGAACGGAGTTTTAAAATTTCGCGCATATTTACCTCGTAGTTGGTAAAAAAGTTTTTTCCCATCATGTGTTAGCACACACGTAAAGCACACAATAAAGTACGTAAATCTTAAGTTAACAAAAAATGACACGTCATATTGGCTGGGTGGGGGGGGGGAGGGTCTTGAAAATATCACCAAGTATCACCATGGTGGGGGGGTCTAAAATAGGCCAAAATCGTATGACGTGATTAATGGACAAGCCCTTATTACTTCCAGACCATACCATCGCCAGTCTAATAAAAGAGAATTCATTCGTGTATTGATTGTTTATGCAATGTACTAATTGGCTAGCAGACTTGGCGCTTATAGTACTGGTTGCTACCGTTATGGTAAAAGAGAAAATATAATGGCAGTCTTAAATTATTCACCCGTTCCTCGTTTAAATTGCTTTATCTGTTTATCTTTTGTTAGTCATAGTCATAGTATAATCACACGCGATACTTGGGCTTTTCCAACGCGAATTAACTTTCTTTCTTTGAATTATTACTTTGCGTGTGGTTGCTAATAGCGTGTAACCCTCCCTACGAAGCTGAAGGTTCCAGGTTCGAATGCCAGTGAGAGCATTATTTGTGTATTTTATCACAAATATTTGTCCCTTGGTCGTGGCTATCCATATATTATATATATATATATAGTCGCATTATGTTGGTTCCCATATCACAAGGCTTAAACTTACCGTGAGACTAGGTTGAATTCTGTAATATATCCCAAGATATTTGTTAATTTATTTAAAATTAATTACTTTTTCACAGTGACTAATACAATAGCCAATCCGCTTACCCAGCGTAGCGATTATGGGTATTGAAGCATTTCAATACCCACATGACGCATGTCCATCCTACGCATAGGTAATAGATGCCTACGTGAAGATGCTTAGCAACAGCCAGTGGCGTGCACTCCATATAGGCAAATAGGCACTGCCTACCCTAGCAGAACAGCATCTACATATACTGTTTCGTCTTCATTATAATAATTTGTCATGCTTTCTGATTCTGAAAGAAATCCACATAAATATTTATATTAACGGAGCTCGCGGCGATTTAAATTTCCGCGCGCGCTAGCGCTAGCCTAGCGCGCGCGGCTGCCCAAGCCCCATCTGGGGTAAGGCAACGGCTATCGGAGCCTACAAAAACACACACACTCACACAGTGCGTTTGTGTAGACATGTCCGTGAAGTATATACATATTCTTGCCCAGTGCACACGAAGATAGAAAATATACGCACACAATCAAAAGAATAGGCTGCGCCTAGGCACCATACGTGCGAGAAGGACGGCCAATGTCGGTCTCTCTCTGACTTACCGAGCCTCGAGATGTAATACGACTAATTTTAAGAACTCTCCTATGTTGCGATTTTTACTTGAAGTGAGAGGCATTACATTCTGTCAGGTTTATTTGTTTACAAACAGTCGCGAGTCGGTTTTGATTTTTGCGATACAGGTTTGAGGTTAATCAGTAGAAAATCTATCAAAACAAAACTCATTCATTGTTATATTAATACAATTCGGTTCTAACAGATTTTTTTTACGTTTATGTTCATGTAAGTGTTGTGACTTGTGACTGTGCGTGACGGAATTATGCTATGAGAATAAATTGTGAATACCTAGTTAGTTGATGGTGGCTGCTGTATGTCTAGCGTGTCTACGAAGTTGATTTTCGGCGGATTTAGCAAGTTAACAATAAAACAAAAGAAGTTAGTACAGGTACGTGTAATTATTTCAAAAGTCGATGTATTCTGTACTCGGAAATTGTACTTATAGCATTAATGAACATTGTATTTTAGCTATTTCACTCGTTAGGTATTGCACTTATATTTCGAATTCACCGATGATTAATGCTACGCATATTTAAAAACCTTTCACTCTTCTTTAGAAAACATGAGCGATTTGAAAAGCATTAGGACGTTAACAAAAGTCGGCGGTCGAGATAAAAGACTTAGTTATTGTCGCAAGCTATACCTAGACTCTTTTACTTTACTCCCGTCTATCCACTGTGAGTTTGCAATGCGATGGTCAATATTGTTTTCATCACACTTGCTGTCTAAGCGCGCCATTGCTTGCGCGCGTAGCGGGAGTAATAGTAAAGTGATAATCCCTAGGGAGTAATAGAAATGTCAGTACGTCATTTAATAATATTATGTCTTAAAACTTATTTTTTTGTCGGCAAGTGTGATGAAAAACATTGTACGCATCACGGTAGGTAAGCGGAATACTAACTCGAGTCATAAAAGCCCTCCGCCTTACGGCGTCGGGCTTCTAACACTCTCGTTAGTAATTCCGTACTTACCTCCCTTGATGCACAATGTACTATTGTTGCTCAGATAAAAAAAAATTGCCTACCCTAACTAAAAACCCTGTGCACGCCACTGGCAACAGCAATATAATTATTGTGTCCAAGCGCTAATTCGTTTAAGTCTTGGTAAATGTCAAATGTCGATTTGAAACATCACATCACACATCATCAGCCTGTGATAGTCAACTACTGGACGTAGGCCTCTCCTATTAACTATGCGTATAGACGCATTAGGAGGTAAATGCCCATAATCGCCACGCTGGGCAAGCGGATTGACGATCGCAGTAATGTGTCCACTATGACGATGTTATCAAATAACGGTCAGTGACACTTCAATCCCTTAGTCGGATTAGAGGAGTTGGGGTGGTGACAAATATATTCTTACTGCCGTCACCACACGGCCACGATTTGAAACGTTGGTTCGTTATTCCCCTCCGTGAAATCCACCAACGTAACAGTGGGCCCATGATAATCTAATTAAAAACTTCACATTGTTTCGAAAGCTCCCCAGTCTCCCCACACGTTCTCATTAAGTACTAAACGCAATGACAAATAGGGAGCCTTCGTAGTATAAGTTGAGAGTTTGCGTTAGTGGGGGTTACGGGATCTGGGTGCTTCGACAAGTTGCCAATCGCTAACACTTGATCGTCAATCGTAAACGAAAGGCAGCTTACGCGTTCAAGTATTACGTAACGCAATTTCGGGGGGAGTGGGGGTTTCGTAAAACGTTACGATGCGTTACAGGGGCGGGAGGGGGTCTCCCTTACAACACGTTACGTAACATTGTTTTTTTTTAAAGTAAAAAACTAGGGAATCAAAACTGCCAAATTGGCAACCCTTTTCAGTTACGTTTCACGGGGGATCCGATTACCGCAAAGGCAATAAAAACTATACCAAGGGCATAACATAACTTTTTGCGACTTTAGGGTAAAAATGGTCTTTTGAGTGTTACGTAACGCTTAGAGAGGGGGGGGGGTGTAGAAGAACATTACGGTGCGTTACAAAGGGGGAGGGAGGTCAAAAATCTTCATAAATTGCGTTACGTAATACTTGAACGCTCCCTTACTGACTTTATCGCACTAATATGAAAGAGAGACAGAGAGGGAAAACTACGATACGCTACTAAGTGTTAGCGATTGGCAACTTGGCTAAGCATCCTGTAGCCGTACCACGAGATGCGACGGCGTTATTAACGCGCGTTTACTTTCTATTCGGCTCGCTCGCGCCAATAAGTAAGTACGAGCGGGATGGATAGAAAGTTAGGGCTACTGGAGCCGTACAGTCAAGGGCATAAATATGTATACACTTTTTTATCTTATGCCGTTAAAATAAGGTGCAAAAGTGTATACATATTTTTGCCCTTGACTATACCATGAGCTGCCGCACGATGACGTACCTAGCGTCATTAACGTTTACTTTCTATCCGACTCGCTCGCACTAATACACACGAAAGGAGGAATAGGTGATAAGTATAATCATAGTGGACTCACTATTGCGGTCGCCAATACCATTTTTCTTTTTTTATGTGACGAACGTAGACAACTATGCTCTCAGCCCACCTGGTGGAAAGCAGGAACTGAGGCCCGTGGACATAGCGATCAGAAAATCGCCTATGCGCTGCCTACCCTGAGCACTTAGATGGATTGCCTGATCAATGCCAGTAATTGTACCGGCTATCTTACCCCCAAACCGAAACACAGCAGCGCACACAGCGGTGGTATCCGGGCGGACCCTGCCCGAGGTCCTACCACCAACAAATACCTGAAATACCCACATGACATGACGACACATTGCCCAGCGTGACGGTTCTGGACGCAATCAAGGTAATGGCATTACCTTGATTGCGATTATCCTCCTGCGGAGATGCGGAGGATTATCCTCCTAATGCGTCTAGACGTATAGGTTATAGTTATGCCAGTATGGCTTTCGCCACGGTCGCTCTACCGGTGATCTTCTAGTGTACCTCACTCACCGCTGGGCATCAGCCATTGAGAGTCAAGGCGAGGCTTTGGCAGTCAGCCTAGATATAGCGAAGGCGTTCGATCGGGTCTGGCATAGGGGCCTTTTGTCGAAGTTGCCATCTTATGGACTGCCCGAGGGATTATGCAGATGGATTGCTAGCTTTTTGTTCTTCAAATTTTGAATTTTGATTCGTTATTCAATTCTAATAATTAATCCACAGTAAAAGAAAATGTTTACAATTTGACCGCGTACTTTGTATTTATATTCACAGAATCACTTCAAAATGCATCGTAAACTGTTTGTTTCTATTATACAACATTACTAAAAGGTTTTAAAATAGACCTGCAATATTTGTAAACTCACGAACACGCTATGTCAAGTCGCTAGCTAACAAAGTCGAAAGGGGAAATTGCCATAAAGTTAACAAAAGCATAGATTTTCGATGAGATCGAGAGGTTCTATGAACAGCGGCCCTACCGCGAAAAACAATATTCGTAAATTTCGAGGATTTGTCTCTCTCACTCTAACGACGCCTTCGTTGGAGCGACAGAAAAATCCACGAAATTTACGAATTTCGATTTTCGCGGAAGCAGGCCTGTTCCAGTCGTACATTTCGGACGTAAAGCCCGTTGACAGCTTAGTAGGAGATCCAAAAGCCAAGCAGGCCTACTACCGCGAAAATCGAAATTCGTAAATTTCGAGGATTTTTCTCTGTCGCTCCAACGAAGGCATCGTTAGAGTGAGAGACACAAATCCTCGAAATTTACGAATATCGTTTTTCGCGGTAGGGCCGTTGTCCCGACCTTACACCGAAGATATCGCGGATATAAGTCAGTGCAAGATTAAGAGGGCCCTAAAGCAGGTTAAGACCAACAACCCTTCGTGGGGTGCCCACCATGTCGTGGTGGAGGGGTTCGGTAACCGTGGACTGGTCACCCACGATGAAGCGAAGAGGCACCCAGGGCCGGCCAGGAGGACGCTCCAAGTGGGCTCACCGAGCTCGCTTAGGACGCGTGGAGGTGGACCGCAGAGGAAGAGGAGTGTCGGTGTTGTCGTTGCCGCTCTCCCTATTTTCTGCAGCCGAAGTGTGGTCGGTGGCATAACCACAGACCTGATATGCCGCCGGGTGCCGGGAAATCTTCCGGCACCCGCGGTCTCCTTGTGGCGGTCTCGGGAGGGTCCGCCACAATGCATCATGGAGACCGAGGAGGAAGGCGCGCCCTACCATCTGGCGCGCCCAGCGTGGAGGGTTTTCGGACACTCGCGAAGGAGCTGCAGGCAAGCAGCTGCCGCCGGCGAATGTAAGCGAGAGCGTTCTCGTAACCCCGCCAAAACGCGACGAGGTGGCATATGGGGGGGTTTTTAGTGGGTATACCGTAGGCCTCATTAACCAAACGGGAGTCCCACATAACCGCTCGGCGAAGAACAACACCAACAAGGCGCCGGGCGATGACAGAATAACTGAGCTTCTAAGAGCGAGTGTTACACCGGTAATTTAAGTCGCCCAGAAGCTCTGTAATTCGAGCTAGCGATTTTCCGAGGGAAAAACGTCTGACTGGTGAACTGAACCAAGTTGGTGTTGTTCTTCAAAAAAGCTAATATTAATAACACCCGTTTGAAGAACTACAAGCCCGTCTCGTTCCTGAGCCATGTTTTTGAACTATTTTCAAGGGTCATCAGACTGTGTAGAACACGGACTTGACGTTTTTAGCCTCCCGAACAAGCTGGATTCCAAGGAAGCTATAGTTTGGCCCTATAGTTCGCATCCATATGGAGCTGCAGGAAATTATGCAAAAGACTGAAGAGTGTAATTTCCCATTGTGCTTAGCGATTGTTGCCCATGAGAAAGCCCCTCGGTTCAGTGGAAATGTGAGCGGTACTATCGGTACATCGAAGTCGCAATGTTATGTTGGACCGAATACAAAAGCAGAGCATGAACACGATTCCGTTGCGAATAGGCGTAACACAGACGTTATATCTCCGAAACTGTTTACTGCCGCAATGGAAGATGCCTTGAAGTTCCTGGGATGGCAAGGAACTGGCATGACCACACAAAGAGAATACATACCTTTGGTTTGTCGACGAAATCGTTGCCATGCCAAGCCAATGGAGGAATCAGAGAGTCAGCACGACCTTCGATGACAAACTAGACGACGGTCTAAGTCAAACGAGGTTCCCAATGAGTGAGCATAAAAATGAACACTTATGTCAAATGCCAATATTGTGCCCATCCCAGTTTCTGTTGAAAACTCGGTACTCCAAATTTTTGACTTGTACGCCTACGTGGGACAAAATAGTACCATGAAGTAAGTTCAACTTCGAGAAAGATGTCAACAGATCGAATTCAACTCGGTTGGGCAATGTTTAGGAAACTATGCAATTTATTTTCGTCCGACATTACCGACATACCGCAGTGCCATAAGACGAAATGTTGAGTTAAGACGTTGAAACATGGTCCTTTACTGTCGGTCATAATTCAAGACACAAAGTAGCTGAACGAGCTATAGACAGCTATGTTCGGAGTTTCTCTAGTTTATTGAATCCGAAATGATGAAATCTGGTCCGGAGACGAACTAAAGTCACCGACATTGCCCTCTAGAAGCCTAGATTAGCAAGCTGAAGTGGCAATGAGCAGGCCATATTGATTGAAGACCACAGTCTGGCAAACGGAGCTTAGTCGTCCGCTGATGGACAAACAACCTTATGAAGATCGCCGGGAGGCGGTGGATGTAGGTCGCTTCTAACCAGTATAAATGGAGGTTCAAAGAGGAGGCCTAGTATAGCATAGCTGTGGCCGTCTTATATTATAGCTGAAATGATTATGATGATAATTTGAAGTATTTTTAATGTTTTATGATGAAGTACATACTTCAATGACTTAAATATAGAACGTTTAGACCACATTTCTGGGCGACAGCTTTGTTTCGAATTCAGTCGAGGTCACGCCGATTTCACGCCGATCACGCCGCCGCCGCCGGTCAAAAAACCATCGGACGCCGCCGCCGATGATTTTTCGATCGGCGCACACCTCTAGACGGTAGCTGCTCTGATAGCATGGACATAAACGCTGGCGTCCCGCAAGGCTCTGTGCTATCCCCAACGCTGTTCCTTCTGCATATCAATGACATGTTGTCTATCGGCGACCTCCATTGCTATGCGGATGACAGTACTGGGGATACTTTTTACACAGGCCGTGCTAATATCCCTCGCTCTGTGGTACTGGAAAGTCGCGGAATACTTGTGTCTGACATCGAGAACACTTTATCTAGAGTCTCGTTATGGGGTCGGGATAACCTAGTCAGGTTCAACCCCACAAAGACACAAGTTTGCGCGTTTACCGCTAAAAAAACCCCATTTACTGTGGCTCCAAAGTTCCAAGACACAGCTCTTACCATGTCAGGGAGTATTGGGATCCTCGGAGTCGACATTTCCAACGACGTCCAATTCCGATGTCACCTAGAGGGAAAAGCTACGCTGGCATCCAAAAAGCTCGGGGTGCTCAATAAAGCGAGGGGATACTTTACTCCGGGGCAAAGACTTCTGTTATATAAGTCGCAAGTCAGACCCCATATGGAGTATTGCTGTCACCTCTAGGCAGGAGCACCTGTATACCAGCTTGCACCCTTTGACTCGGTTCAGAGACGAGCTGTCCGAATAGTCGACGATCCCAGACTCACAGGCGGTATTGAACCCTTAAGTCTAAGGAGAGACTTCGCCTCCTTATGTGTGTTCTATCGTCTGTACAATGGGTTGTGCTCTGAAGAACTGTTCGACATGATGCCAACGTCCACTTTTCATCATCGCACCGCTCGCCACCGACTGGGCGCTCATCCTCACACCTTGCAACCTAAATGGTCGCGCACCGTGCGGTTTCAGAGGAACTTCCTCCCGCGGACGGTCCGTCTGTGGAATGAGCTCCCTGCCGAGGTTTTCCCGTTGGACTACAGTATGGGGTTCTTCAAAAGAGGAGTGTACAAGTTCTTGTTGGGTCGGCAACGCGCATGTGACACCCCTGGGGTTGCAAGCGCCCATAGGCTACGGTGACTGCTTTCCATCAGGCGGGCCGTATGCTTGTTTGCCACCGACGTGGTATAAAAAAAAAAAAAAAAGGAGAGGCCTATATCCATTTTCTGTTTACTATAAATACACATAGCACGTAGCCTTCGGAATTCATATTCTTAATAAGCATCTTCTAAACCTCTAAAAAAACACAACGTCATATTTATTCAGGAAAGACTAAGATGTTTATTATTCCATAAATAAAATGGCGAGTATAATAAGATGTTTGAAGAGGAAAAGGCAACATTTTTATCTTGAAGTAAGGAGTAAATAGAATTGTACTTTAGCTGCGGCGGCAAAATTAAATTTTTCACCTAGCTGCATTTTAACTATGACAATTTACTAAATACCAGACTTAAGCTACATTGCAATGTTTTGAGATGGAAAAACAAATAGTAGCAGGATGTAGGTCATAATCAGATCAATATTAATCCTTCTTATTCTACGCTAACGCTAGTTATCCTGGCCTTTCCTAGGGTCTGATTTCCCGGTACTTTTCTCTACGTTTTAGTCAGACATAGGCAATGATTATTTTATTTTAGACTAGATGTGCAAAAATAAGTATCGAAATAATTTGCTTATAAATACGAGAATCTCATTGCACGGGAATAACTTTAAGAAAATTTGATGAATCTGTATTTTTTCAATAGACTATTACATTGATTTACCAATAACACACAATGCCTAGATATAAGATAATCTAATATTATATGATGTGTCACGTCAACAGATATGAAAAATGTATACGTTAATAAAGTTATTTAGTACCTAACTATAATTGTGAGCGGTTTAATAAAAACGTCCCACTTTGGGAACTTAGGCGCTTGTAATAAGGGTGCTTATACTAACATTAGTTTCGTATGAAGGTCGTTATCCTATAAAGAAAAGTCAACTCCGTCCATAAAGTGAGAGATAAAATGGAACGCTCACAATTTGTCCGATTTTTCTGAATAGCATATTATCCTTGCAACACGTTACCCGATTCTTATAACCTAAATTCCATTTCACTTACTCGACTATAAAAATGCGATAAAACTCCACTAATGCCTAAGTACTAAAGTCTTTAGAATTACAGCCGAACAGTGCACACCTAGGTCTTCACGAAACTAGGTCGCAACTTATCTAGACCACGTGCAAGAAAAACCAAGAAACAGTGTCCTAATGCGCGGGATTATAGAGCTTATGTTTCAGGTGCTATGGGTCAGATTGGGTTGAAGGGACAACGAGGAAATTGAAGTGATTTGAACTGAGGTTTTATGTCGATGATGTTCTGCCTTTCACGTGAAGTTTTATTGTTTTTGTGACATAAAAGGTAGAGTACAGTAGTGAACGAAGAATTCTTCAATAACAATTGTAACTTGTAATCAGAAGTATAAGTGCAAAAACTTCAACATTACTTTTTCATATATTTATTTTCGAAACTACAATTTATGTACATAGATTAAATTTAACTAATCTACTTAATGTTAGCAATCTAGTGCAGCATGGGCGACATCTAGGCGATCGCGCCGGAACTGCATCGGCTACAGTGGCGCCATCTGCCGCGTACAAGTGAAGTGCCTTCTTGAAGTGGTAGTGGTAGCACCGGAGGGGCGAAGTTAATAAAAGGGCCGACATAGGCGTCGGAGAGCTCTTCTTTGACTTCGAACTTCGATGGGCAAGCATAGGGGGATACTTGTGTTTAAAGATAATAATTGTAAACTATTGTGATTAAAATAAATTTATAGTCGTTTACACTTGTTTACGTTACACTTTACCTGCCTCAATAGCTCTGTAGATTTAATCAGAAGAGGGGATAATATAATCAACGCCCACCATGGGTAAACGGAAACGGTCGAAGCGTGCACGTGCACGTTCGACTTCTACCTCGAGCAGCAGCACTGGACGGACGAGAACTCCGTCACCTCCACCGAAACGAAAAAGCAAGGATAAGAAGAAAACAAAGGTATCACGTAAAGCTGATACCGCGACTGTGAGTACAGAAAAAGCTTCTACTGTGCTGAATAATATTATACCAGAATTTGATCCCTTGCGAGATGATGTTGGTGCTTGGCTTAATATTATAAAATCTTACGCTGAAACTTTTGCATGGTCGGATGAGGTGGTTAGATATCAGGCTCTCAACAAATTAAAAGGGTCCGCTAAGACCTGGTACGATTCATTATTGCGTACAGAGCAACAATGGCCTTCTTGGCGCTGGGCGGATTGGCGTCGAAAACTAGCTTCTAGCTTTCAGATTAGGCGCGATATGTTTCAGCTGTTAAAAGAAATAGTGGAAAAGAGACCAAATGACAACCAATCACTTTACGAGTTCTATTTCGATCAAAAAAGTAAAATAGATAGGCTATCACTCAATTTCACGGAAATGGATATAATATCAATAATTGTTGGCAATATCGGTGATTCTGGAATAGGGGCATCAATTGAGGCCAGTAACTTCACGACATGTGATAGCTTAGCTAGTTTTCTCCATGGACGAACATACAAGTCTAGAAATACTAGACAATTTAGTTCTAATTCTAATATACGCGATGGACAAGGCAAGCTAAGCGGACATTTACCCCCAACACAACCTAATAGTACTGCCAAAGCGTCTGGGGGAGGCCCAAGTCAGGTTGCTACTTCCAATATCAGCCAGGTTAATAACCAAGCCCCCCGAAAACCAATCGAGTGTTATTTATGTGGTGGTAATCATAAAAAATCTAACTGTGAGAAGTTAAATCGCAAGTGTGAGTTCTGTGGTAAACGGGGGCATGATGAATCCATGTGTTTTCATAAAAAGAATACAGTTAAGCCAGAAAAATCGGAAGAAACTAAATTTGTTTCTACCCCAAATACCCGTGATAAATTTATCAAAAAGATACACACTAATTATTTTAGTTATGACGCTTTTATTGACATGGGGAGTAGTTGTTCGTTAATTTCACAATCATTGGTGGACAAGTACTCTCTTCAATGTGATTCATTACCTGCCCCCAAACCACTGCAAGGATTTACAAAGGGAAATGTAAAATGCGTTAATCAAATGGTGCATCTCGATTTTAAATTAGATTCGGTGTTTTTAAAGAATATTGTGTTTTACGTAATGGATGATTTGGCTGATAATGAATTGTTAATTGGCAGAAACGTAACTGAGCGCCGAGACTTGGTATATTCGCGAGTAGGAAACCGCCTCCAGTTTGATTACGCAGAAACATTCACAGAGTTTTGTAATAATGTCGCGGAGTTAAAACTGGACGCGGATTCGCATCAAAATGAATTGACAGCACTCTTTAGGCGTTTTGAGGACTGTGTTGCCTCTAGTACTAAGGAATTGGGAAAGGTCGTAAATCATGAGATGGTTATTGAGGTTACTAGCCCGCAACCTATTCAATGCAGACCCTTTAGGGCGTCGCACAGTGATCGAAAGATTATTAGAGAAATGGTAAATGAGCTGTTAGAGAATAATATAATCTGTGAAAGCAACTCTCCATATGCGAGCCCCGCGCTATTGGTAAATAAGAAAAACGGAGAAAAAAGGCTCTGCATTGACTACAGGCAATTAAATAAAGTAACAGTTAAAAACAAATACCCAATGCCGCGTATCGAAGATCTCGTGGATAGGCTTCAGGGTCATAAATGTTTTACTAGTTTGGACTTAAAGAGCGGTTATTATCAAATTCCGATGCACCCTGACTCGATAGATAAAGTAGCATTTATTACGGAGGACGGGCACTATTCCTGGCTCAGAGTCCCATTCGGTTTGGTCAATGCCCCGTCTGTGTTTCAACAAATGATGAATAAAGTCCTTGGAAATCTCAGATTTGAAAACGTGATACTGTATTTAGATGACGTGTATTTGGTAACGGAAACCGTAGAAGAAAATCTTGAACTGCTCGAAAAGGTTCTAAAAATATTTCGTGAAAACGGTTTGACTCTCAATCTTAAGAAATGTCACTTTTTCAAATCTGAAATTGAGTTCTTAGGTTATAAAATTAAGCCTAATTGTGTCATGCCCAATGAGTCTAAATTAGAAGCTGTAGAAAATTTCCCTGTTCCAAAGACCGTGCACCAACTTCGACAGTTTCTGGGTCTCATAAGTTATTTTAGAAAGTTTATAAAGAATTGTGCTATGATTTCTGCACCTTTGACAAAACTGTTGAAGAAGGATACGATTTGGGTATGGGACTCTTGCCACGAACAATCGTTTCAAACATTAAAACGTAAGCTAGCCTCAGACAGTGTTTTGACGATTTATGATCCGAATAAAGAACATATTTTATACACAGACGCTAGTCGGGAGGGGCTTGCAGGCATATTAATGCAAGTTACTGAAGAAGGCGAAAAAGCGGTGCATTACTATAGCCGACAAACCACAAATGATGAAAAAAAATATCACTCCTTTGAATTGGAGCTATTAGCTATTGTATCATCCCTTCAAAGATTCCGATTGTACCTTTTAGGGGCACCTTTTAAAGTTGTAACGGACTGCAACGCGGTTCGACACGCGTTAGCCAAAAAAGAGATTATTCCCCGGATAGCACGTTGGGTGTTATCGACTCAAGAATTCGCTTTCGAAATTACACACCGCGAAGGGTCGCGAATGCAACATGTAGACGCGTTAAGTCGCAACCCCGTGCCGTCCGGAGAAAAATCTGAGACTGAGATAGTTTTGTCCATAACCGAGGCTGATTGGTTGCTAAGCGTTCAGTTGCAGGACCCCGAACTAAAACGCATTAGGGCAATACGAGTCAGGAGATGCCGATAATAATAAAGACGTGTTTGCCAATTATGAAGTTTTAGGAGGCAAGGTTTACAGAAGAACGTCCCAAGGTCGCCGTTGGGTGGTCCCAAAAAACTGCATTTGGCAGATAATTAAGTGTAACCACGATGACCTGGGCCATTTTTCCGTCGACAAAACTATCGAACGTATAGGTTCTCAGTATTGGTTTCCTAGAATGAGACACGTGCTAAAGAAATACATTAGAAATTGTATTAACTGTCTATACTACAAGAAAAAGGGTGGCGCTAAAGAGGGTGAATTGTATCCGTTGCCGAAACATGCTAGACCATATCACACGCTGCATTTGGATCATTTGGGTCCTTTCATAAAAACTAAAAAGAAAAACCAGTACTTATTAGTGGCTGTTGATGCTTTCACAAAGTTCATTTTTGTCTTTGCGGTAAAATCAACAAAAACATCATATGTTATACGAGAACTTGAAAGTCTGTCCAAAATGTTTGGAAATCCCAAACGCCTAATTACTGATGCCGGTTCTAGTTTTACCTCGAATGAATTTGCTCAATACTGTACTAATAAGAATATACACCTGCATACAGTAGCAACTGGTATGCCGCGGTCTAATGGACAAGTCGAACGTATGAACAAAACTATCCTTGATGCTTTAAGAACTCTAGGTGCCAATACGTCAGACGACAGATGGGACCAGTATGTAAAAATCTTACAGCAAGGTATAAATAGTACCGTTCACAAAACTACAAAAGCAGTACCGAGCGAAGTATTTTTCGGATATAGGTTACGTACTGATAGTGATAGCTTAACACCGGATTCTGATGAGAGCCTTATAGACATGACAAAGTTGCGTGAGAACGTAGATAGTAATATTAAGTCAAATGCACACTATCAGAAACAGAAGTTTGATCGGTCTCGAACTAAAGCACCATCATACAATGTGGGAGATCTAGTTATGATTATCATCCAAAGCCACAGCAATGAAGGGAAAAGCAAAAAACTGTTACCCGTATTCAAAGGCCCTTTTCAAGTCAGTAAGGTTATGGGAAATGACAGGTATGAGGTGACGGAGGTAATAGGTAGCGAGAGAAGTAATAAAAAATACACCGGTGTAACTGCCGCAGAAAACATGAAACGGTGGATCAATATTGATGATTGGGATATCAACTAAAGGTACCACAAAATTTTATATAGCTTACAAATAAAAACCGTGTTAGCAAGCGTTAAATATTTACTTTCAGACGTATATGTTTTTATCAATCAAAGCTTACATTCTACTAATTATCTAATATTTTTTATAACTACCTGCTTTCTAGTACACTTTGAGTAATAAACCTTGATTAGAGTTCAGAGTTAAGATGAATACTTCAATGAATCTGTTACATGAATACCTAAACTGTATGTGGAGCCGTCGTGTAAGTGAATTATAAAAATCAAGTCGGATACACGTAAAATCTTAAAAGTTGCTGGGCAAGCTTTTGAGTAGGTACCAACTGATTTGATCTTATGGCGAACGTGTTTAAGTGAGAAATCCTCTTTAAACATAGGCGGTCTTGAAAACAAAAACTTACACGATGACTTTCACTAAGGTAAAGGTCATGTATTATGTTTGAAGCCAGGGCTACCATAACTTGTTTGATAAGATATAATACTAATATAGAACTTCTGCACATGTTTCAGCATACATCTTAACTCGTGAGGCGTCTGGGGCATACGCCGGGCAGGACAGCCGTGTTAGCAATCTAGTGCAGCATGGGCGACATCTAGGCGATCGCGCCGGAACTGCATCGGCTACAGTGGCGCCATCTGCCGCGTACAAGTGAAGTGCCTTCTTGAAGTGGTAGTGGTAGCACCGGAGGGGCGAAGTTAATAAAAGGGCCGACATAGGCGTCGGAGAGCTCTTCTTTGACTTCGAACTTCGATGGGCAAGCATAGGGGGATACTTGTGTTTAAAGATAATAATTGTAAACTATTGTGATTAAAATAAATTTATAGTCGTTTACACTTGTTTACGTTACACTTTACCTGCCTCAATAGCTCTGTAGATTTAATTAACCTAACCTATATCTAAGATTGGCCCTTGTGGCATTGTACCGAGGATGCTGGCGGCATTTCCTCGCTGTATCGCAATACTGATGCGTTGTGCGAGGAAATCGCCAGCTCCTCGGTCTTTTGTTCTACAATACTTGTAGAATCAAGACAAGACAAGACAAGACAAGACAAGACATTTATTGATATTAATCATACACCGTCAATAACATAATAAACATACATTTAAATCATTTCATCACAATAACATACAATTCCATAAAAAAAATAAATTAACAAAATAAATACTTATTATTCATAACAATTATTATTCATCCAGAAATTCATTAACGGAGTAATAGGCCTTTGAGATACAATACATTTTGAGGCATTTTAGAAAACGTCGCTCTGTTTCATTGGTTCTGATTGGCTCAGGTATTTTATTATATATCTTAGCACCCATTACACCGAGAGACTTGCCAGTTTTCTGCAGCCTATGCACCGGGACAGCCAATGCTGGTTTCCTTCTAGGGAAATTACTCCTTATTGTGGGAAACTCGTTTGGATTCCTTCTCACATATTTACCAACCTCGAAAATATAGAGAGAAGGAACTGTCAATATGCCGAGCTTCTCATAAAGTTTCCTGGCTGACTCATCCGGAGGAACACCACATATAAGGCGAATCACTTTCTTCTGGATCAGGAACGGCCGGTCCCTGTCCGCTGCTAAGCCCCATAGGTCTATCCCGCTAGTGAGGTGAGAGTGAAAGTAAGCATAGTATGCAGTTATAAGGTTACTCAGCGACAAAGTACGTTTCAATCGAGATATGGCAAAAAAGGCAGAGTTGAGTCTCGCACATAAGGCGTCAATGTGTTCCCCCCACTGGAGACCTCTATCAAATGTGAAACCTACATAACGGGCATGAGCCACTGGCCTTACTTGCTCACCGTTGATGTTCACATCTATTATTGGCAGCGTTTTCCAGCTGAGTGAAAAGTGGATGATATTCGTTTTACCTATATTTAACTGCATGCCGTTGCTCTCAAACCAGTGTAATAATCTAACTATGACCTCCCTAGTGTTTCTCAGCAGCTCCTCATGATTGCCGCCCTGCACAATCGCACATATGTCATCTGCATACATTATAAATTTGACGAAAGTAGACAGAAATGGCAAATCATTCATGAGTAATGAAAAAATAGTGTTACCCACGTTCGACCCCTGGGGAACGGATCTGTCACCAATCATGCCTGACCTCTGATCGGTCACTGCTTACGTCCGTGATTTGGTAACGGTTAGCTAAAAAAGATTTAAAAAACCTCAAGAGACGTGCCTCGCACTCCGTAGTGTTCCAGCTTAGCTGCTACGAGTTTATGATCTACTAGATCAAATGCGCGCGAAAGGTCGAAAAATATAGCCACAACGTACTGTTTTGCCTCGAAACAGTCTAGAACAGTTTTCAGCAATTGTCGTGCCGCGCCGACGGTGGATCGACCAAGTCGGTAGGCAAACTGATCATTGCTGAGTGCCTTATTCCTTTCTAGGAAACTAATAAGTCTATCGCACAGACCAGTTTCGAAAATTTTAGAGATTGCCGGTACGAGAGATATTGGGCGGTAACTCTTCATTGCATCCTTAGCTCCTTTACCCTTGTAGACAGGCGTAACTCTGATCTTTTTTAGCGGGTCTGGATAGCAGCCTCTCGAAATTGTGTCATTGAAGTGCTCACTAATACTGTGAATAAAATTCATAGGCAATTTATGAAGGATTGAAGTCGGGAATCCATAAATGTCCTTCGTTTCCTTACCTTTAATTCGCCTAATTATACTCAATACCTCCTGTGCTGAGAAAGGTAACAGAAACATAGTGGACGCCTGCACTGGGCAGATGGCACGGAGTAATTGCATAGCATTCCCAACATGCGCGCGAGTCGGTGTGTCGCGCACAACGGTCAAGTAGTGCTGGTTGAGCGCATCAGCCAGCTCCGGCCCGAGCCCTGCGCACCACACACCGCTCGACGCAGCAAGCCTAGCTGGTCTGGACCACCTACTTGGTTTCTATTCGTCTCCATCTTAATCATGTCCATAGGGTGCGAGTTTTATTTGAGCTTGCTTCAATTAAATTATTCATGAAAACCCTTCTAGTTTTACTAGTAAACTATTGTGTTTACATTTATATTCATTGATAAATTGAATTAAGTTGTCATTGTTTGGATAGAATCTCGCCAGCATGCCCAATAGCAACATGAATTCCTTACTCGTTTGGATTTCGACGTTATACCACAACCTATCTCTCGGTCTAACTGGTACTGTTTTAATGGGACAAAACATTTCAAATTTCCTACAGAACTGGTCAAATAATCCCTCAAAACCTAGATTCTCTGTCGAGCTTTGGCATAAATACCTAGACCAATCAGAATTAGCAACGTTATCTATAAAACGAGTTATATGCACTTTATTTGTTAGTCGCTTTCGTACATAGCGTGTTTGGTGGCTCACTTTCCTCGACAACAATTTCAAGGATACCGCGCAGTGGTCACTTATACAAGTATCTAATGGATTGACTGTAATAAAATTTCGTGATACATTGGTATACGCATGGTCAAGGCAAGATTTTGAGTTACCCTGGATTCTAGTTGGGAAGTTAACCATCGATGTCAAATTAAATCGGGCTAGTAGGCCATGCAAGTCACGCCTCTGCGCTGTCCATTTCATAAAGTCGACATTTACATCACCCATTATTATAATATCAGCATCTTCATTAACTAAATAACTAAGTAATAATTCCATTTGATTTATAAAAATGTCTAAGTTACCCTCACTATTAGAGCGGTACACGCAAATTACAATAACATTCCAGTCAACAACTTGTATTGCAGCTATTTCAATATGCATTTCTATAGAGTAGTTACACAGGTCGAGTCTATCAATCACTAATAGGTTATGGTGGGCATAGATGCACACACCACCGTGTTGTCTAGATGGACGACAATATTTGGAAGATAAAGTGTAATTGGTGATATTAGTCACTATTAATTCATCCTGTTGCAACCAATGTTCAGTTAACAGCACAAAATCATAGTTTATACCACCTTGGAGTAAACATTCAATCTCTGCAACCTTGTTCCGAATACATCTCACATTTTGTAGAAAGATATGTATT
>JALPQI010014233.1:0-30596 GCA_025490895.1 Thaumatotibia leucotreta | reverse complement strand
TAAGTATTTTTCATAAATAATCGAAGTTTTCAAGTATTGGTATAATTAGGAGGGTGAACGATAAAAAAAGTGATCGTGAATCGTTCATGGGCTTAAGCCTGCACTGTAAGATTTTAATCTGAACTATAAATGCATTTATTAAGTCTTACCCACAGTGAGTCAATATTATGACGCCATTATACATGTTTCGTATGTATTTAAATACTTTCATATAACACGCAGAAACAAAATTAACAATGTAAGAAAAACCTATTTATTACAAAACCGTTAGTGCTGGGCAAAGGCTTTTCTCCAACTCTCCCGGTTTAGCGCGATCAAGAAATACCTAAGTGGAAAATTAAAATCCCCTCTCTCCTTAGTTTTTGTTAGATCAGTGGAAAATTATATTGGATTGATCTATTTGCCCGAGGCAAAGGGTTGCCATAACGACAAAATAATGTCGATTTGAAACTTCATCGGCCCAATTCCAGCTTTATTAAACTCAACAGCAAAAACCTTTTTAATTAATATGTCCCCTAAAATATGATTTACCTAGATGTTTAAGAGCATCAACCAATTTATTCTCTTTTAAAGATAATAAAACTGTTTATTTTCACAGACAAA
This sequence comes from Thaumatotibia leucotreta, assembly GCA_025490895.1. Taxonomy (NCBI): domain Eukaryota; kingdom Metazoa; phylum Arthropoda; class Insecta; order Lepidoptera; family Tortricidae; genus Thaumatotibia; species Thaumatotibia leucotreta. The sequence goes on along the minus strand of JALPQI010014233.1, from coordinate 29,993 downwards.
ATAGATAGGATCAGAAAGTCCAAATCTGAGAAAACTCCCATTATCTGTCCCGAATAAACTGCGACCATTATCCAATTTACGATTCACGATGTCAACAAGTTACCTAACCGCTGTCACAATGGTCCTCCGTGAATTTTTCTCTTAGAAACCTGATGTTTAATTACAATTAAGTTTCACCGCGTGCGACAAAAACGAAGATGTGGTGTCACTTTTAGCGGAATGAATTATAACTCTATTGCTGTCATTCATAAACGATCCTCAAATTGAATCTACTAGCAAATTTATCATTTGTTATACTTATACAGTGTGTATGTATAATACGGGCGATCAATTTAACCAGGCATGGGATTTATTAGTGTAATCATGGATTACAAGGTTTTTTTAAAGTTACTCTTAATTATGATCCCACACAAATTTTTTAAGATTATCGGAGCAGCAATGTAGGTACGGACATTTGTTATTGTTGATATAGAAGTTATGTCATCTGCTTTTGAAATTAGCTGTCAACGAGTGTTAAACTGGCGTATGTTGCTCTACATTGCGAGCCGAATTATTTTGTATGGAAAATTTTGTTGGTCTAATTTTAACTAAAAGTTATTTTAATGTACTTATTATGTCGTAAACTAACACCCGTTAAAAGCTTCGCCCGTATTAGACTTAGACCCTGTATAGGTAAGTTGTATTGTAAGTTCTTGTAAATAAGAAAGATGATTAAAAAGAGTGTGATTAGAATTGTCATACTCGTAATTACTATTAACTAAACATTTTTTATTCTTATTCTAATAATACTTAATCACTGACGATGACTTTGCCGGGCTGACAACGGATTTTGGGTTTATTTATTAATATCTAAATATATTATTGATAAATGATGAAATTAGCTCGATAACATTCAACAGCAAATAAGGTGGCTTACGAAGGTGTCGTTTTATCCATTTATCGAGCTACACGTCACTTTTGCACTTGTACACTTGTTAGAACGTGACAGCAACGACGACAAACGATTAGACGGTGCGGTATCATCATACACTGTAGGCCCTATAGTGTTGTATAACAAAAACTATATCGGTTCGCTCCGAAATCTAAAAATGAATACTTTTTTTATTCTGACTCTACATCGATTTTGTCAGTAATGGGAAACTATAAAGTATAAAATAAACAAACAATGTTTTACCGGACTTTCCCTTTTGCTCAGTGACAAAACTGACAAAGCCCTTTTAAAACAAAACGCGACGCTGGCAGTGCGCCACGCCATAGACAATGCCGAGTGGAAAAAAGAAAGGAAGGAAAGCGTTTCCAAACGCTCTTTGGACGGAATTTAAACCTTTTCGCTGAGTTTTTTTTATACCTACGTGTTTCGTTACATGTTAATGATTTAGGTACCTATAAAATGATGAATGATTAATTAACAGCGCAGTTTTAATTATTAATGAATAACGAATTACGTCGGCGTCGTCGTTATATTAATGAATTTCGTCAGTAAAATCTGCAAAAAATGTAAACAAACCTAATAACTTTTAGAACACAATCTTGGTTTTAGTACTAACTTAAAACCATAAACCTTGAAATCACATACATTTTTAGTTATAATAGTTGATATTTATTAGTATTAACGTAGAAATACGGCCGTATATCTGCGAAAGTGTTTTGCGATAATATTTTTTAAGTACAGAGGCCCATTTCTCAAAAGCTTGTAACTTGTAATACAAGTGGAAGACTCTTTTTGACACTATTCATTAGATAAGGACTTCCGCTTGTATTACAAGTTACAAGCTTTCGAGAAATGGGCTCCAGATGGTGCCTTTTTTAGGCTCTAGTGCGAGAAGTGTGACATTTTACGTCAGGTTCAAAACTTCGGTTCGGAGGACCATCTGTACTAAAAAACGTCGTACGAGACACGTGCAAAAACGAAATTCGTATTCATATTCATGTTTTTTGCACTGGTGTCGTAATGTACTAATTTGTGTCAAAGACGTCAAATGCAAAGTCAGCCATGTTTGTTTATATATTTTTAAGATTCTACTGACGAATGGTATACATATCTACATTTTTTAAGTGTATGTTTTTAATTCTCTTTTATTAATAACATGTATTTGAGGCCTCTGTCCAACAATTCCTATCAGTAGAAAAATGCTTCAGGCATTTTTTATTTTTCATTATTGGTCTATTTTTGGAGGAGGAAACAGGGGACTACGAAATCCAGTTTTCGCCAATTTTCCTTAGGTATTATCAGGCGAAGCTACAGTTGTCCCTTTCTTAGGTGTATCGGAGCCGTGGGCCGCTTTTTGTATTGTATTGTATTCTGGCCATTATTCGCAATTGGATATCAGGCGTGCCTATTTAGCAATTTCTTTTAAACATTTAAAAATAACGTGGAAATCGTGGAAAACCTGTTAAAGATATCTCTGAACATGTTAACCTTTAAATATAAGTCATTAATAAAAAATAATAATCGGGTACCAAAATTGATTGTATCTTAACGTTACAAAGTTATGTGTAATTTAAGAATAGCAGGGAAGTGACAATGAGTGTCAAGGCATCTAATTTAACGACAATTGTACATGGAGCGCAATAACCGATATTAATATTATAATTAGGCTACTAAGGCTCGATTTGGCCAAAATTTTATCTCTGATAGTAATGTCAAAACTTCATAGTACAATGGTATCTGAGAATAAGCGTTATTCTTCAACTCACAGACCAGCGGCCCTACTGTGAAAAACGAAATTCGTAAATTTCGAGGATTTGTCTCTTTCATTCTAATGGCGCCTTCGTTTGAGTGACAGAGAAAAATCCTCAAAATTTACGAATTTCGATTTTCGCGGTAGTAGGCCAGGATGTTCTCTATGGGTGAAATCGAGCCCAAGTATATTTTGTATACACCGTGCATTGCTGTTTTACGAAGTTTTCCTGTCAGTGTTTAGAACACAATAAAAAATAGTTCTTGAGATATTTAACGGTGTGACGAACTGCATGCTTAGCACATGATTGGCGCGAAAGTATCTCGCCGCGAGATAGACTATCCGTCCCTCATTTGTTAATATAGCTAGTAAAGGACGGGAGATCTATCTCGCGGCGACATACTGTCGCACCAATCCTGTGCTAAGCCTACTAATTGACTTATAGAGTTCGCAGGGTTCCCTTAGTACCTTTTTCGTGCAGCCTACCCTACATCCCTGAACAATAAAAAGAGCATTATAGCTTAATTAATGTCAAAAAAACCTAGTGAGTCGATTGCGAAAAATTCGTATATAATTAATGAAAGCCTAAATTTATCGTCATAATTTTTGTTTTAAGGTGGGTTTACACTTTACATCAAACGAGCGAATGCTCGTTCTATTCCCCGCTCTACGAAATCGACGATTTTCGACGAATTATGTTTTGTGTAACGAACGAATATCGTTCGTTCGGTTTAAACCCACCTTTACGAAGCTAAATTTTGTGTAACAACTTTTGGCACTGAAAAAGGGCGGCAGATTCAAATTTTCTATGAGCGATCAACAATACGAAATTACGATCCTATATCTTTTAAATTTGCCCTCTTACTGCCGAATTTTGTTGGACAGAGTATACCATATAGTTTGTATGACACAAGACACAACTTTCGTAACACAATTGACGCGATTGATGATTTTTGTCTTGACTAAGGTCTTAACTATATACAATGTTTTTGAAATCGACCCTAATACATACTTAATAGACTACGAAACAAGTAGACAGATTCCCGGCATACAAAATGTAATTACAGGAATCCAATATGGCCGCCTCCGGGAAACTAACCTGATTTCCGTGTAAGGCTGTAAAGGTCGGATTTAAGTGGGTTCTTATTGATTCTATTCAGAGTTTCTGATCTATCATTTAGTAAGATACTGTCTCCGTGATTTGATTATGCTATACAAATATGCGATCTACGTATTTTATTTTTAGTGTTTTCACATTGTCAAATTAGCTTCGTTGGTAGTGCGTACGAAGCTGAAGTTCCGAATTCTAGTGTACTTGTGTATTTATTTATCACAAATATTTGTTCCTTGGTCGTACCTGTGTATTTATTTAATTATGTATTATATCGCTTGGTACCCACATCACAAGCCTTAATTGAACTTACCGTGGTACTAGATGTCCCAAGACATATATGTATATATATCTATATATTTTCATTCTTTTTAATGTTATAAATCTTTCTTTTGGGACCCTTGCTGTTTTTATAATACCTATTCAACGATATCCCAGACTATAGGATTACAATAAAAAAATAAAACATATAGGGTAATATCACCAATAGATGAACAGTTAAGCAACTTTCGCAACTTTAAATATTTTTTTCTATATGATGTAACTCATATTCATCAATTTTTATTTTTTTACATGATTCCGCATTTAATTGAGTTTAGAATAAGTTATTTACATGCCTCGTATTAAACTTCAGTAATTTTATAAAAAATATTATATTAAAAAAGGAGTCAAATTCCCCAATAGTTGAACAAAGTGCCCTATCTCTGAACAATTTGACCCCAATAGATGAACCAGCATAATCGCAATATGGCGAGACCAATATATGAACGGCAAGATCCCAATAGATGAATAGAGCAAAGTAAAAACGTTAATTTTTTCGATAAATTAATTGTATTTGACCTTATTTAACGAAACATAAACACAGTGTGTATTATGTAATAATCTGATCTCTAAGAACAAAAGTTTCACTTTTCCCAAATTCAACCGGTAAATAAAATCAGTTGGTTCATGTTTTGGACACCGCATTAACGAAATGAACGAACTAAATTGATTCGAATTCATTTATTGGAATCCAACCCAAAAGATGAACCAGTAAATTTTCCTAGTTCACGTTTTGGACAGCTATTCTTGAGTTGAACAATCCCGTTTTCATACAAAAATAAATTACTTTAAAACGTGTTACATGAAAAAAGGCTCGTTCATCTTTTGGTCAAAAAATCATCTACAAAACTGATTGTAATTTTATGTGTAAATATTACATCTAGCTATTTTATTATAATTTACACAAGCATTTGAAAATACGAGCATTTGCCCAAAAGTTGACCGTCGTTCATCTTTTGGCCCAAACACACAATATTGGAACCATAACTTGACCAGCAAATATCTCATAAAATAAATAATAAAAAACTATTCTTTATAATATACACAATAAAGATATTACTCAAAAATGTATACTGAAGTGAATTAAGGAAATAAGAGCCATATTCGATTTTTTACGTAATTAAAAGCTTAAATTTTTAAGGGCTTTTCTTAATAAGGATCCCATATAAAAATCGATTTTGGTGCGAAGCGCAAACTCGACGGCCGCTCACTGCCGCGTGCGTGGCTTAACTGTCTGGGAATTCGCATGTGAGACACGATATAGTGTTGCCGCATATGAGAAAAATACTCCCGAGCGTGGAAAATTATTCCTGATTTAATTATTTAGATTTTTAGACCTATCAGTCAACTTCTGGGTGGCAGTCATCTATTGGTGCTTTTACCCTACATTGTAAATTTTATAACTATTGCAGCGTGCGTTATATAAGATAATTATTGCTGCCTTTACGATCATGTTCACGGCTGTCAGATCTTATATCTAGTGATCGGAACTTTGGGTGCAAAACTTGTCAGGGTGCTTAGCCAAGTTGCCAATCGCTAACGCTTAATCGTCAATCGTAAGCGAAAGGCAGCTAACTGTCTTTGTCGCACTAATACGAATGAGTGACAGAGAGGGAAAACTACGATACGCTACTAAGCGTTAATGATCGGCAACTTGGCTAAGCATCCTGGTGGACATGATAGAGCATGTGCTCATCTTTAAAATAAACCGCTGCTTTGGACAAAAGCGTGCAATCTCTGTAATGCTGGGTTTACACGGGCTTAGTACTTGTCATTAGTGTAGGTGGTTAGGGACTTATATGTACAGTGACAAGTGGCAAGGAACCGTCTACACATTGGTATTAGTAAATGGTGTTAGTTTATAAGATCTCGCCATGGATTATCGCCGCCGACTAGTGTTAAAAAATGTTTTTAGGCATTACTCTAATATTATTTTAATGTCTATAATACAAGATCTGCAAGGAGAAGTGTTCAAAAATAAGCGTTTATGGACAAGACAGTGGTTGCTGAGAAGAGAAGGAAATTCTGCAAATTTGTTAAGAGAGCTAGAAACCGAAGATCAAAGAGAGTATAAACTATTTATGAGGATGTCGACGGACCAATTTAATTTTTTGTAACAAATAGTTACGACCAGCAATTCAACGACAAGACACAAACATGAGACAAGCTATAACAGCCAAGTTAAAATTACAAGTCACTTTGTCCTTTTTGGCTACTGGAAACAGCTACCGCAGTTTATCTCATTTCTTCAGAGTATCTAAACCTGCAATATCGAGATTCATTCCTGAAGTGTTGGATGCAATTTATGACCAACTTTTAGATTTTATAAAAGTAAGTAAAAAAACAATGGAAATCAAATGTTTATTAAACATAAATGATGATTGAAGGAAAGAAATTTAATACATTTTATTAAATATTATTCGATGGTATAATCATTTTCAAGCGTCATAGAGATAGCTTGAGATAGAATGTTGTCACCAGTATGTTCAGATAATGTTAATGCTTCAGTAGAATCTGCAAAAAAGGGTGGGGACCGAGTGGTTGCTGATACATCACAGCACCTGTAGTTTTCTATAGAAAGCTCAGTTAAAATATTGAATTGATGAATTTGACTCGGAAAACAAAGTAAACAGAACACTTCGATTGCTTTAAGTACCTAATCACTAATCAGAATGCACTTGTCATTAAATGTTTACACTACTCGACAAGTGACAAGTATTAGTAGATTTTTAGTTGGGGGTAGGTGCTTGTCGCTTAGTAAATAGGATCGGCTTCTAATCACTTGCACTTGCAGTTATACTAATACTAAGCACTTATACAACATGTTTACACACAGTTCACAAGTGTAAGTGACAAGTACTAAGCATTAGCTACTAAGCCCGTGTAAACCCAGCTTAGTAAGATTTTACGACAAATCACGGTTTTCTCGCATAGCTGCGATACATATTAAATTAACACACCCAAACATTGTAAGTTCAACATTCCGAGATAGGCAATAAAATTGGATACAGATTTTTAAATAATATTTCATATTTTTCTTGGCTAAAGTGTTCTCATACGTAAATTGTTTTTTAAGTTTTGTTATATCCGATTTCAGATCGAATAATATAAAATCCCTATCAAATTAAGGCACTTTGTCAAACTTAATAAATACAGTTGCGTGATATTATGAAATGAAGATGCGCATTGAGGAAAACAATATTACGTATTTCAAATAAATCAGATTCTTTCACTTCGCGGTTGGCGTATTTACGTCCGTTTCCCCATATCTGTCTACTTCGAGCGAGATCACAGAATACAAGTACAGATAACGATCTCCAAAAACTCGTTCTTTAACTTGGCAGTGTATCTTATAAGTTATAAGATACATACTTTTTGACCCACTTTTTGTATTTTTTTAAGACAGAATTTTTTGCTCTACACAGCGGCGAGGAGGTTAGCCCGCATGATTTTTTTTAATTCTGCCAAGTTTAGGGTTAAAGAAATGACGACTCTTGCTACGATATTTTTAAGTTCAAATTCCCCAACGCTAGATGTCACGTAGAAGTGCGCTCTATTTCTATCGCGTAACTTGTACCTTTTCTGAAAAATAGGGTTGCTTCCTTTTACAAAATGATATAATCTAGCCCCATTATTCATAAATGTCTGCTAACTTAACAAGCCGCTAAGTATCGTTTGTCCCTTTTGCTCTTATGGACACATTGTTAAGACAGAGGGACAAACAACTATTAGCGGCTTGTTAAGTTAGCAGACGTTTATGAATAAGGGGGTTAATATTTAATTACTACCTTTTTTATTATTTTTTTTTATTGTTCATTGTTATTATCAATTCTCTGATAGCGGTCAAATTAGTTCGTAGATATTCGACGAACAACATTCGCTCGTGCGCGATGTGCGTCACCGCTTGCCGTGAGGCCCTACTAATGTACTCCCCGGGGTGGCACTAACAGTTAGAACCGAACGCGCTAGTTGGTCAGGCCTGGCGAGATCAACAAATTTCGAGCATCCCTCTCGACACTAAGGACGCCTTCGTTGGAGTGATAAAGACAAATACTCGACATTTCCGAATTTCGAAGTTCTCAGTAGTACTACTAAAAGCCTGCTACGGACATCGAAGATCCGAATTCCGGAACAACAATTTTAAGGGTAGGTCTTTCTTATTAAAATATTATCGACCCCGGTTACTCACGTATTTAAGTCGATGATTGCTCGACATATTTCGACCCATTAAGAGGGTCCTCGTCCGGAGCACCCTCGGCCAAAGCCCGTCGCGTACTGCGGGCCTGCGCCCTGCTAGACGTGTGTAGGGTGCTCAAAGCCGAACCTCATTTCAAGATAGAATGACAATAATTGTACTAAACCTTGCGACAATTGTCACGGGATTCGGAAAATAAAAAGTAGTTTATCAACGATGTAATAACGTTATTAGTAATCATTTTATGTTGGTGGCATACAAGCACATGGACTGTCCGATAGTAAGCGGCAGCCGTAGGCTACGGAGGCTTGTGACGTCGGTAACAGTAATATTTTACAATTGTCACACTTGTGGTTATGGTGAAATAGGACACAGGTCACATGCACGCCACGCAAGCGGTATGCCATCTGATATGACATTTACATACGCTACAACGCGCTCGCCACGCACACGTATCCGGTATGGCTTAGCCTTAAGCAGGATTCACAACTATTATTGAACAACCGCGCCATTCTTCATTCCGACATAGTATTTAACTCGTAATAGTGGCTCAATGATCAGAAATAAATGCATCGATACATGCACACTTATCTAATATCAGCATTCAACGCTATCGACCGATCGCGCGGATGTTTGGCCTAGTGAAACAAAATAATGTATTAAAATAACGTACCTATGCAGAGTGAAATTTGGACAGACTTTGAACAAGTAAAAGTTAAATTAAAATTGTATCTCAATGCTAAATTAATTTGTAAACATTTGTTAATTAATTTGGGAAGTTTTATGTGTTTTGGGCATCTTTCTTTAGAAATTATGGCCAATCAAGTAGAACAATGTCGCAAAACTGCATGTATTTTCCACAGGGCACATTTACTATGGTCAAAATCGACGATTACTCTGAATTTTTGGAAGTAGCCAAGATTTAAAACACTCGATTCAAATAGTATTTATCTTGCATAAATCCTTGTTAAAATCGGTATTAAGGGATGTGAATGCTTAAGAAAATAATAATGTTATTATTTATTTAATATTACATTTAACTTTGTCCAGATTTCATTCCGCATGTCAGTGTGCCAATCTTTGGGGGAGGCCTATGTTCAGCAGTGGACGTCTTTTGGCTGATATGATGATGATAATGATATTATCAAGCACTTTACTACGATGTCCCCAATGCCGTTGCTAAGTGTGTTTATTATTTTTTTATGTGACGAAGGTAGACAACTGAGCTCACAGCCCACCTGATGGAAAGCAGGAACTGAGGCTCATGTCATGAGGAACCAAAAAGGAGGAAAAGGAAGTGACCAAAAATCGCCTATGCGTTGCCTACCCTGAGGACTTAGATGGATTGCCTCTATGCCAGTAATTACACCGGCTATAATACCCCCAAACCGGAACACAGTACTAACTATTTAGCGGCAGGTAAGACGGTGGTAGCTATCCAGGCCGATCCTGCACGAGGTCCTACCACCAGCAAAAGAAGTAAAAAAACTGTAAACTCCAAGAACGAAACACTTCTGACGTTTAATAAGATCAATGAATGCTTATTAATCTTATTATATAACACAATGTGATTCACTCTCTAAAGTGCAACATGGTCGCTTCCCGCAAGAAATGCCAGTTCAATGCCTTCGTGCGATGACATAAATTATCGATACATTGCGTGCGCGCACGTACACTTGAACGAGGTAATGGGGAGATGAGAGATATTTTGTTAACTCGTTACCGAACTCCCAAAAATGTAAAACAGGCGGGTTTTTAACAAGAAAATGCGGGTTCAATGGCCGTTGGCAGTGATATACATCAGAAGGCGAACCGAACATCGAAAATAAGTATTCAATGACATCTTCGCTGGATTGATATTGATAGTGAGAGACATCTCTAAAAAAAATTTGATAAAAGTAGCGTTAAACTTGACTTGCATTTTTTAATTTATGTAAGTTATCTAACGTAATAGTAGATTGTGTCACAAGGGATCAAAATGGTATATTTCCGGCGTGGGCGTATATTGAATCCTGAATGGAGCGACGGATTCCACAATTGTATCCCGAACGTAGGGAGGGATTCTAAAGTGGATTCCTGAGCCTAATGAAGGATTCAAGCGATAACGCCCAAGACGAAATAATTTGTGACCGTCCATGGCTATAGGTCCCTTATGGCAGGTATTGAGTTAAGCACAGATCCTAAATCTACATTAAATAAGCTATCTAATACAAAAAAAAACACGTGTCTAAGTCTCATACTTAAAAAATAAAAAAACATTAAATTGACACATACTAAAAACGCACTTTTGAGAAATCGTCAAATGAAGTTTGAACATAGTTTTAAGTATGTTCCCATTGGAAGTTACATGGGTTATGATTGATTTCCTATCTTAAGGGGTTCTTCCTTGGAACTCAGTTATGGTTTTTTTAATGTGACGTTCAAATCATGAAAAAACCCCTTTGAAAAGAGCAACACGCTCATATGAACGGAATAATTAAAAAATAAATTTTTCGGTTTTCCCTTTTATATATTGTAATTTGAACCATTGTACATAGTAGAACAAATTTGACCTTACATTTTAGGATAGAAATAAAAGTCACATAGTCAACGAAATATCTTTATTTTAATTAAATGTGATAATTACTATCACTTAAATCTTTCCTAGAACAATAACACATTTGTTATAGTATGTTCTAAATTAATTTTAATCAGTCCACCAGAGTATCACAAAAGTATTAATATTATTCTACAGGTCACACTTTTTCGTTTATAGACGATTAAAGTTACGTAAAAATCACAATTTCACTCCCATACATTTGGGAAAAGGGCCCTTATGGCCAATCACAGACAAAACATGTTGATTATTATAATAAGCCAACATATTAACTTATTTTTTTTGCTAATCTTGTACCAAAACTGCAATCCGAACAAAAAATGTTATTATAATTTTTCTAAAAATATTGATCAGTAATGAGTAATTTTCACTTAAAGTCAACGTTAATTAATTCACATAAAGTACCTGCCTAGTGATCCCGATAACACAATATGGATTGTTCACAGTTCGTTATTACTAAAAAAATATTCATAAATCACGTGAGGACATTTTAGGTGATTTTTGGTCAAAAATCATGGTCAAATATGAAAACTGCGAAAAATTAAACCCCCCCGTTCCGCCCCTTCACCGCGTGAAAAGTTTGACATGCAAATTGTCGCGAGTAAGTAGGAAAGAGATGGTAATAGTGGCGGTGTAACGCAAAGGAATAACGCCGTCGAGAGACGTTTTGAAGTCAGATGTAGTAGGTACTAGGTATATACCTACCTACACGTAAATTAAAATTTAAAACGACCGTAGGTACTGAGGTATCTAAAGCACTTTTTGTGATTATACCTATGTACAGATATATTTTAGCTTAAACTTGTTTATAATATCAGATATGAGTACCATGGATTTCACGAAAGCTGCCGTGACTGATTAGTGCGTACCATCAGGGCAGCCGTATACTTGTTTACAACCGCCACAGTATAAAAAAGCAAAAATTGCAAACAAATACTTGTAAACAAATTTAATGATTTTATATATTATATATGTTGAGCTTTGATGTCATTTTTGTATGCTATTCCCACAAGGGACCTTTTCTACTAAACTTTGAACTCAATTTTAGTAAAGAAAGAATTAACGTACACAGCTGACACCAAGGTACACATATACTCCTGTTTGTATATTTTACTATTTTATATAAAAAGAAAAAATGATAATTTTGAATGGTTTTACAAAATCGCCAATATCTCCGTAACTAGAAACTGCCATAAGGTACCTTTTCTTATGGACGGTCACATTTTGATACCGTGTGACACATACTGCTTTTCACACCACCTATGAGAAAAATAAAAGATATATCACATATTTAATATTTATGCAAATAATCGATATTGAAGAAATTTTTATCAATTATGAACGTACGTATTTTCATATTTCATTGTAATTTTTAGGCTGGCAATAGAAAGTCCTTGAACAGAAAAGTGCCACTTTGATCCCTCCCAGCAGGGAAGAAAAGGCCCGTCGAATAGGTGGTGTGAAAAGGTATTTTTCATCACACTTGCTTTCTAAGCGCGCCATTGCTTGCATGCATCGCGGGAGTAATAGAATTCCCTAGGGAATTTCACTTTTCAAAAATGTTTAGTTTGTCTTATAACTTTTTTTTGTTCGCAAGTGTGATGAAAAACATTGTATGCATCACGGTCCGCGCGGTAGGTCTACACCACCTTTACAGTTGGTAACTGATCTTTCGGCGTAATGAAATTCTACATATATGTTGCTTGGGAAGTTATATTGGGAAAAAAATATTGATATTGCATTAAGAAGAGGTAGATCGCAGCACACGTGTAAAATTGTGCTTATTATTTTGCCTTTCCTACTTCAAATCTAAAATTCACATCCCATTTCAGATTGCTAGATATAGGACTCAATAATTAACTATGCGTATTGACGAATTAGGAGGTAAATTTCCGTGCCACGCTGGGCAAGAGGATTGGCGATCGCAGTAATGTGTCCACTATGATGACGCTGCTGCTCATCATCAATCTTCTATTAAAGAATGGTCCCTGACACTTCAATCCCTTAGTCGGCTCTTACGACACCCGCGGTGACAAATGTATTCTTACTGCCGTCACCACACGGCCACAATAACTATTTAGGTTCCATTTCTTACTTTCTACTTTATTATAAGTCTACTTTATTATATCGTGCTACTTAATTAATGATTACCGAATGTCCTAATGTCCTAATGTCAATGGGAAAGGTTGAAAATACATAAATCACTTTTAATAAACTTGTTACAAGTGCATTCATATTTCAATAATACAATTAAAAAGTTAAAAAATAAGTGATGAGCTAAGTTTCACTTTAAATTAAATAATTATTCATCATCATAAACTTAAGACGGGGCCCGTTTATCAAAAGCTTGTAACTTGTAATGCAAGTGGAAGTCTCTTTTTATCTCCATTAATTAGATAAGGTTTCCGCTTGTATTACAAGTTACAAGTTGATAAACAGGCCCCAGGCTCTTGTCTGTGGAGCAATTTCCAAGTTTCCTTTCCAGTGCCCTTTCTTTAAGACCCTGATACGACACGACGTCTATATATATATATATATATATATATATATTATAAACTTAAATGCCGGGGTGATGATACTGTAATATATACAGGATGTTTTTTTTCATATGCTATAACTTAAAGGGAACCTTATTTAGGTCAAATATAATTAATTTCTCTAAGAAACTAGTGTTTTAACTCTTACTGTTATTGAGTTATTAAAAAATAGGTTAAATGACTGAACAAGTGTATTGCAACCCTTATTGCATTCTAATGTTACTTATTTTGACATGTGCCGTCTGTCACTTGAGATTAACATTTATTTTATTCTTAAGGTTCTCTCACACTTACCATTTCATTTATTATGTATGAAAACAAAAAAAAAATATCGAATTTTCCAAAAGCCGATATACCAGACAACTTCTATTAATGTTCCAAGTAACCTGTCTAATTTAACGCATATCGAAACGAACACCCTGAATATATATATATATATATATATATACAGGGTGTTCGTTTCGTGGTTTATATTTATAATAATGTTTTATATATCATCATCAGCCTATGATAGTCCACTGCTGGATGTAGGCCTCTCCTATTAACTATGCGTATAGACGCATTAGGAGGTAAATGCCCATAATCGCCACGCTGGGCAAGCGGATTGGCGATCCAGTAATGTCGCATGTATCATCAATCTTTAATCAAATATGGTCAGTGACACTTCAATCCCATATACAGCGTGTTTTTCTTCATATGCTATAACTTTAAGGGAAGCTTATTTAGGTCAAATATAATTAATTTCTCTAAGAAACTAGTGTTTTAACTCTTACCGTTATTGAGTTATTAAAAAAATAAGTTTAATCACTGAACATGTGTATTGCAACCTTTATTACATTCTAATGTTACTTATTTTGACATGTGCCGTCAGTCACCTGAGATTAACTTTAATTTTATTCTTAAGGTTCTCTCACACTTACCATTTCATTTATTATGTATGAAAACGAAAAAAAATTTTTTTTGATCGAATTTTCCAAAAGCCGATACACCAGACAACTTCTATTAATGGCCCAAGTAACCTGTCTAATTTATCGCAAATCGAAACGAACACCCTGTATATATACTGATATAGTAAATGGCGTTCCTGCCGTTTTTACGGCGTTTTTATTTCTTCATTGTCGTCTCGGAAAGTATTGTAAAAACAGATGACTCTAAGAGTGTTATTTTAATTTAAACGTAACTAATTCAGTACCAATACCTAGTCTAGCATGTTGTTGCTACTCGACCTTCCGTTTTGGTAATAATCGTGAATGATGAATCGGAGCGGTTAAAAGTGTTAAAACGCTTCTCGTAGAATCACCCTGCAAACACCTACAGCACCTAAATACTATAATGAATGTAACTTTTTGTGATTCGATCTTTGTTACCTAACAATACGTAACTTAGTGTAATGCATACATAAGCAATATTAGCATCTTATTATAAGTAACCATTGCTATTATTTTTAACCGACTTCAAAAAGTAAGTCGTAAGTAGCACTCGATCTTACCTCCGAGAATCCTGAAACGATTTTTTGTTATCGAACTGGTATAACCCCGAAATGTTCTGATGATGGGATCTTGGACAAATCGATTGATGTCGGTTTTTTTCATTTCATTTTTATTTTACTTTATTTCGATTGATTGGTAGATTTGTACATTGCAAATATTTGTATTGGTCCTTCGACCCGGATTTAGATTGACGTAATTGTGTATAATTTTTCATGCGAAAATTTAAATATTTTCTATCATGTAATATCAAAATAAACATTTTACTTCATACTTAATTTTGGAGTTTACAGATTTACGTTATTAACTGATGTTTTCCTTATATAGTACATACTATACAAGGAAAACATCACTACCCTGCATGCATATGCAGGGTAGTTTCGAAACCCGAGACATAGACATAACAGACTAATTACGAGATTATGCAAAAGAATTCGAACTCTAGGACAAATTAAAAATTTTATTGAGTTCTGGCCAGCTGACAGTAAATAAATATCATAGCTTAGATTAAATACTAGGATTACTTAATCGGATCACATTACCATACAAAGTAAGTTATGATGAAGGAGGTAATTTTACTGGAGTAATTTGGTTTCAAAATACGTACATAGCTAGGTAGCTATGTACGCTTTATTATATTTTATATAATAAGTAGGTACTTATTATATAAAATATAACCAAACAAACAATTCCTGAACACGCGATAGAAAATTATTATTAATTCATTTCATCATTTCATATGCGAATGTAAATACCGAGGTATACAAATAATTCGTATAGCTCTCTAAAAATATGCAATACATTTAGTACGTAATTGTACCAAAAATAATAAAAAAATTGTCATCCGCCTCTTTCATAAAAAAACATAAAATAAGATCAAACGGCGCAAACTCACCGATGACAGTAAGACACTGCGTTCCGAAACCGATTTCCGTCATGTCGGCTCTGACCGTAACGTTGCGTCACAGCACTTTCACCAACATACTATAACACCCACAATTATGAAACGCTGCACTCCACAAGGTTCAATGCTCGATTTAAAAAGAAAAACTTGAAAAATATTTTTAAAAACCTAATTGTCTATGGTAAAGGGCTTTTGGCGGGAGATTTTGACATTTAACTTTTTTAAATACGTGTGGCGCGCTCACTTTCGTGGGCTGTTGTGAGCGTGCGTCGTTCAGCCAAATGCTTTTACTTTCTGAGCCAGTGGGGATTACGGATTTGGTGTAAGAGCTCCTTTGAGATCTGACATTAGGATCGATAATCCATACTAATCATTGATCGAAAACCGATAAGGAAATGCGCCTGAGCGAGTGTCTGATCTTTGTGAGCCGAAGAATTAGGAAGCAGAAAAGTTTAGATCTTATGATCAAATGTACCGTTTAGATTTTAATATTATACAGGGCGTCCCACGGCGATGCCACATGGAGGGAAGTACCTTAAATATCATAGATAGCGTATTTTGCTGAAAGAAGACTTTATTTTATTTTGAAGACTTAGTAAAATTGCATTCAAATTTTTTTTGAAAAAAAATTGTATGAAAAAAAAATATCGCCTTGTCAGAGGAAACATACCTTAATTATCGTAAATGAGCATCTTACAGAAAGAAGACATTATTTCGATTAAAAAAACAAATTCCAACTTGTCTCCACAATTTTTTTGATTTTTTTTGAAAATAATTGTATTGAAAAAAAAAATATCGCCTTGTCAGAGGAAACATACCTTAATTATTGTAAATGAGCATCTTATTGAAAGAAGACATTATGTCGATTTAAAAAACAAATACCAGCTTGTTCTAAAAAAAAATTTTTTTTTTTTTGAAAAAAAATATCTCGACGTCGGAGAAAAAATACCTTAATTATTGTAAATGAACATCTTCCTGTAAGAAGACATTAATTTCATGGTTAACCCGGGAATCGGACCCGCTACACGAGAAAAAAATATCCTGTAGCTTTGTCATACCAATCGAAAGGATTCAATGTGAGAATTATTTTTTGCTAAATAACAAATAACATAGGTCGGAAACAAAAGGCAGACCATTTTTTTTTCATTTGATGTGAAATTTTGTTAGAAAAAATTTCCGTATGCCATAAAACTATATTTTTTTTTCAATACTTTTTTTTTTAAATATCAAAAAATGTGGAGACAAGTTGGAATTTGTTTTTTAAATCGAAATAATGTCTTCTTTCTGTAAGATGCTCAATTGCTCATTTACGGTAATTAAGGTATGTTTCCTCTGACAAGGCGATATATTTTTTCATACATTTTTTTTTCAAAAAAAAAAACAAAAAAAAATTAATGCTATTTTACAAAGTCTTAAAAATAAAATAAAGTCTTCTTTCAGCAAAATACGCTATCTATGATATTTAAGGTACTTTCCCTGCATGTGGCATCGCCGTGGGACGCCCTGTATAGATACTTGCCATGTAATTTAAACACTGTATTCAAATTTTTGTGAGTAATCTGTAAAAAATATCGTCTCTACAAAAAACACGTCTACACGATGATTCTTAATCCGTGATCAGGAACCATTTTTTCTAACTCAGTAATTGAT
The DNA here is from genome assembly GCA_025490895.1 of Thaumatotibia leucotreta. Taxonomy (NCBI): domain Eukaryota; kingdom Metazoa; phylum Arthropoda; class Insecta; order Lepidoptera; family Tortricidae; genus Thaumatotibia; species Thaumatotibia leucotreta. The sequence goes on along the minus strand of JALPQI010014233.1, from coordinate 12,511 downwards.
GGGGATTACGTTAACCCTTAATTCGATACCGGGTAAAATACTAGACATCCAAAATACAAAAATCTACACAAGAAACCAAAACGCTGAAGCGAAAACTAAGCAGTGTAAGTGTATTGCATAATGATTATTATTCTGAAAAAAAATGTGTCTAGCCAACAGAAACGCTAGTTTGTCATAAATCGCCGCCAAGATACCCAATTGGGAAGGACACGTCGCCCGGCCTAACGTTAACAATTTTTTTTTTCGTAATTTTGTATGACAAGGTATTGTTTAATTTGCACATTTATTTAACTAAATACTTGAAGTACATATTTCTATTTAATTGAAACTTCTAACACAGTTCATCAATGAGTTTATACCTTGCAAAGTAGAATGTCTAGTATTTTTCCCGTTGGCAACTACGCCATGTTTTATGTTGTTGTTGCTATGTCCAGTATATTTCCCGTTGCCAATGATACGGTGTTTTAACTATGTCCAGTATTTTTCTCGTTGCCAATGTTGCCGTGCTTCATCAACACATTATAATTTCGAGTAAAACCACTCAAATGAAATGAAAATGGGACACTTTTTATGTAAAAACCAGTACTAAGTGACCTGCAATAACATCTATATCATAATATCGCTATATGGCCATTTTTTTACATACTACTCATAACGACGTAGGTACTAATAACGAAATAGATCTTCGCACTCAATGAGCTTTTGCTGCCCAATATATCAAAGAATTATTAATATATTTATATATTATTTTTATGTAATGTATTTCTAATAAAGCTGTGTGATTTCAAGTCCAAAAAAGTTTCCGAGATGCCGAAAACTCAGACGAGGAAGATGCTGCACAGCAGTACTGAAAACAGCATATTTTCAGTGACTCCCAGTATTGATTTTTGATTGGAGTGACTTAATTTCTTTTATTTAAGTCCAACAAACATGTAAACAAAAGTCAATCTGAAAAAAGTTTTGCTTCCCGTATGATAAGGACATCATTCGGACATCGCTGTTGATTATGAGCCAAGTAAACTAAGCCACTCTAAATGCATTGATTTTACTAAATTGTGAACCTAAATCGTAGAACCTGTGAACTACAAATGGAAAAAAGATACACTGAAATCACAGGCTGACATAGAACCAAGTGAATTTATATTTACCATTTATAAAAACTTATATTTTTCTATGTCAGCCTTGAATTTCAGTGTCCCTTTTTTTTCATTTGTAGTCCACAGGTTCTAAGATATTACTACTTAGTTATTGAAATTATAAGTTTTTTAATAAGGATTTTGACATAAAATATCTTGTTTCATATAATATATGTAAAAAAAAAATTAAAAATATAATAAACTAAATTAACCGTACAATTGGCAATGGCAAAAATACTGGACGTTCAAGCCCAATACCTATTCACTGCATAGTTGGCAACGTGCAACATACTTGACATATGATTTCTGAAAAACTGTCCATAAGCGATTTTTTTTATTAATTTTCTGTTATTTAAAATCATATAAATAGGCATAAAAACTATAGTTTTATGTATTTTTTCAAAAAAAGTGTCGTTGTCGATTTAAGGGTTAAAGTAGTAATTACGTGAAAACAAATTTACTAATTTTTTAAACATGTTTTAAGAACCCCGCACGGAATGTTCGGAAAAATCCGTTCGTTCGATTTTGCTGAAATTTTGTGAAAAGATAGCCTCTAATAGTCTAATTAACTGTGCGAAGATGCAACCTTACTGAATGACTAGTTTTTAAAATATAACGATTTTAGGTTTAACGAAAAATGAAGTAAGTATATATGACGCTAATATGCACTTACTACCTTTTTCGCGAAGTCAATTTTATTACGATATTAAAATGTTCTTGATATATATAAATCGTTTCACAAGGCTTTTAAAATATTGTTGACAAAGTTACATACCTACAAGACTACGACGAATACTTAGTATTCGTAGGTAGTCGTTTTCCGTAATAAAAACAAACACGAGTGCCAATATGTTACTTCATTTTTCGTTAAACTTAAAATCGTTATATTTTAAAAACTAGTCATTAAGTAAGGTTGCATCTTCGTACAGTTAATTAGACTATTAGAGGCTATCTTTTCACAAAATTTCAGCAAAATCGACCGAACGGATTTTTCTGAACATTCCGTGCGGGGTCCTTTAGGGCATTATTTGTGTATTTATTTTTTCACAAATATTTGTTCCTTGGTCATGGCTGTCTGTGTATTTAAGTACCTATCTATATGTATCTATCTATTATATATGTCGTCGCCTGGTACCCACATCACAAGCCTTAATTGAGCTTACAGTGGGACTAGGTCGATTTGTGTGAGATATCCCAAGATATTTATTTATATATACTTACTCGTAAAAATATAGAAAATTGAGTTTGGGTAACGTTAATTTTCTGTACTGGATGTGACAAGTCACAAATCTAAATGAGAAATACCAAATCGTCATCTTGGTCAGGGGACGCTCAAAACTTATGAAACCTCTATCTCCGGGTAGGCGTATTTTGTAACGTTCTCAAGAAACAGTCATACTTGTGTAACAACTGTGGGGTTTTACATATTGTGTTATGGTTATGGTACCAAAATAATATTTTCCCTGAACCTTGACACGTTGAAAAACCGGCCAAGAGCATGTCGGGCTATTCAGTGTAGGGATCCGTAGTTTATAAACCGGATGGACCGATTATGTTCAAAATTGTTTTATTTTAAAGTATTCTATAACCCTTTAACGGGCAAGACCCAAAAAAATCGTGGGTTTAAGCCTCAACGCCATTATATAAGGTCCTAATTTATTAGTTGCAGATATTTTAACAAATGATACTTTACATTAAAATAATTAACTTTAAATATAAATAATAAATCTTTTCATGTAACTTTTTTGATTTCATTTTCCTAACAAAAAAATTAATTATAATTTCGTCTAAAAAAAATCATCATGTGCATTAGTATCACATATGTCACAATAACACTGTCTGTCATGTCATCAAACGACACAATCCAACGGAAAATAACATGAAATTTGACAATCTAGTATTTAATTTATCGACGTGAAGTGGCCAGTTCCAGTTAAGTGGTACGTAAAAGAGGTACTAGAATCTGTTCAATGAGTTTTCATTTAATAATCACATGAACAGGGTGTTTTTACGTAGCAAATTTGTTTTTCCGTTTTCTCCAAAAAAACATCGTAAAAGCTATAATGTTTCACGATTTAATATACTCCAGAGACCGGGTACTATCAGCTGTAAAAATATCTGCATCTAATAAATTAGGACCTTATATAGCACGAAAAATTCTGTACAAGAAAAAATACAAAAAAGATAGCGCTATATGGTGGTCGTTTTTGAGACCGGTGCCCAGGACCGGATTTAGGGGGGGGGGGCAATCGGGGCTACAGCCCCGGGGCCTCCACAAAAGAGGGGCCCCCACAATAGAGAGTTCGAAAAAAAAATCTAATTCCAACTAGTAAACACTAGTCATTTTTTTTAGTACCTATTGAAAGTGATCTACTCCGAAAACTAGAAAAACTAACGATTTTTCGGCGAAAAAAGCTCGAAAGTTTCCGTTCGTTAACGCTAAAATTTAATTTCAGATAATTCTCGTTTCCGATTATATTTGTATGTGTGTTAAATAATAAAATAATGTATACTTGTTTCCACAAAAAAATATTTCTTGAAAAATTGACTGAAAAAAAATGACTACTTTATTTAGAAAATAATTGTGGGGCAGGGGGCCTCCAATCCTTTGTTGCCCCGAAGCCTCTCAACCTCTAAATTCGGCCTTGCCGGTGCCCTATAAAGGGATAAGCCATATAGGTAATTGTTTTGGAACCACGGATCATAAGATTCATAAGTTAGAGCACAATTTTTTTTATTTTGTATTTGTTATCTCCGAAATTATTGAATAAAAAAACTTTCTTTTGAAACCCTTATTATTTTTAAGAGACCTAATAGACATATTCAATGATACCCCACAGTATAGAATTAAGACAAAAAAAACATTCCCACTTTACAAGTAGGGGAGGTAGGTAGGTACCCCATTTTATTTTCTCTATTTTATTATACTACTTAGTCGGCGTGATTAATATAGCTGTACCGAATTGCAGATTTCTAGTACTAACGGCCACTGAGCTATGATGTGGACAAACCAACGATTGACAGACGGACATGGCGAAACTAAAATGGTTGTCTGTTTACTGCGGAACTCTAAAAATGGTGGTGGGTGTAGTTTGTGACTTCATCTCAATATTCCTTTATGTAGATAAATGTGTTACAAGTTCATTATTTTCTCACTAATGTTTACAAAGCGTTTTTTAACCCTTCTAGTATTGTGTCATTACCTATGAAATTGGCGTTTTTGGTCATAACTAGTCATTAGTCGGTCCCGAATTTTATTATCTAAAGAGTAACTTAGATATATTTTTTGTTTTCAACAGTGCATTATGTAACAAAGGTTTTTTTAAACTATTTTTTTCCGTAAGTGAATATATTTTTAAAGAATGTTTCAAAACAACTCTTGCCATATGCTGCCGGTTCATGTATTTGGTATAGGTATAAATGTATGATAGCGCCTTGTTTGATGTAATTAGAGCTATGCAAAACACGCCTTAGAAGTGTCTAATGTTACTGGCAAAATTTGATTAATTTTTATTTTGACATCTCAAAAATATACACAAAATATTTGTATGGAAAATAAACTTTTCAAAAAAATCTCCAACCAAAACGCCGATTTCATAGGTAATAACGACCTAATATTAAAGGATAAACGAGCGCTAGAGCTAGTGAGGGGAAAATACAAAAGATTGAAGTGTCGCTGACCATTCGGTTATTGATTTATGTTTAGTGATTTACTTTTAAATTATACCCATGTAATTATTATATAAATATTATTTAATCAAAACTAGTAAAAGTATGAATTAAAGTAATAATGTACCTACATTTGTACCTGTAGGTAACCATCATAACAATTTTTCTTCATCGACTTCTTAATAATCCAATGCGGTAGCTAATTGTTTCTAAATACCGTTATAATAATTAATATTTTCGCTCAGTTTTCTGTATTTGTACGTACGTCACGCCTGTTTGTAATTTGTAGCACAAACACGTTCTATCCGCAAAGCGCCTGAAATTTTTATGCGAGCAATAGTGCTATTCAGCACCATACAATCTTTTGTGCAGGCGTCGAAATATGAATACGATATGAAAGGTTGAAGAGAGCCAGGCAATAAGAGTGAAGTACCGATTTACATTTTTATTCAAATTGCTTTGGTATTTACTTGCTTTCAATCTTGAGGGGCGTGGGTTTCTGAAGTATATTTGTAAACAGATTTTTTAAATGAAGCTAATTACGTTACGGTTAGCCACTCAAATAAAATCGTGAAAAGGTAGAGGGCATTATTACTTTTGAAATGTTTACCTATTCGAAATACCTGATTAGATTTCCTTGAAATTATTTATTGAATCATAAAACACAGGAAATACATACAAGAAAACGAAAGTCAAGTTTACAAAAAAAGCCTTAACCTAGAATAACATAAAACTAGCTTTTAGTTATAATGTTGAACAGATGTGTAGTTTATAGATATTATAATCTTCTCCTCAATGTAACTAAGAAAACTTTGTAAAAAGAGAATATAACACATTTCTTTATTTATCTGGACCTTAACCTTCTAACTATGTAATGCAAAAAATATATCTAGAAAAATAGTTTCTGCTACACATTTTTCTCCACCGGTTGGAACCGGGAAAATATTCCGGTCCAATCTGAAGGTGGTAAATGTTAATCCCGTGCCTTTAGCCGGCAACTCAATTTACCGGCGCCCCCTGCAGTCGGCGCGTGGCAACTTTTGCGAGTGCGGCTGCCGAATTAGGTACAAGTGACGAGCTTGGGCGTTTTAACCCTTAAGTGCATATGGTAACACGTATTTTATTTCTAAAATGACTTACGTAAACAATCGAATTCAATTTGAACTCTGTTGCTCAGAATGAGAGTCTCAATTGATTACATATTCCGAGTATTCCGACATTTGACATTTCGTTTGTGACGTACCGTTTTTGATACTCTATGCACCTAAGGGTTAAGATAGTCACGGTTGTGTTTGTACAGCGCTAGAATGTGGGTAGCCTGCAAATACAGCGGTGGAGTGCATTTTACATATAGGACAGCCTTGATTAAATACTAAAAAAGTGTTTTAATCCATCTCGAGACTCTACGGTCGCTACGCCACGACGCTTTAAGGTACCTTTCCATGTGCACTGAATTCAAATATTTGGATGAATAAATACGCAGATAATGTCCTCGCCGTGATTTAAACCCGGAACCACCAGTTTTATAGGCAGGGTCTCTACCAATTGGGCTACGGAGAGTGACGAAAGTATAAAATGATAAGTTGAAAGAGAGACAAATGAGAAGTCCATGCCTTGCTGTCCAGGGCGAGTTAGCGTCCAACTCGTCACCACACACCGACACCCCATATTGCAAAGCACTTTGCGTTAACCTGCACGATATAATAAAAATAAATAAAATAAAAAACTTTTATTTCAGATCAGGGATCCATATGAATGTTAACACAATTTAGCTTATTACTATGTTAGTAGTAACTAAAAATACTTAAATATAAAAACTAAACTAGAAACTAAAAATTAATACACAGGCAAGGGCGACTGACGATAGGTCGCAGCTATCTCCTATTTGGCCAAGCCGATGGCCACTTCCACCCAGTATTTGATGATAGGGCAGTCATACCTCTCTGACAATACCCTGAGGAGGCTGTTACTGCTGCCCCGCAGCCGCCTAAGTAGCGATCCGACACGTTTGCGTCTGATTGCGAAAAAGTCGTCTGTTCGCACTTCAGCAAACATGCCGGAAGCACTGCAGTGCCTTGGTCGCCGCAACAGCATCCTCAAGATATTGTTGTACTGGACCCTCAGTGCGTTAAATGTTCTTTGTGTAAAGCCTACCCACAGACTGCAGATGTAGAACGTCTGACAGTAAGCTTTGAAAGGCGTCAATTTGACCTGTTCATTACACCTTGCAAATCTGCGGGCAAGCATATTACCACGCACTGACATCGCCCTTCTCTCAAAGCCATCTACGATATAAGCCATCTACGCCGACAACACAGAAAATACACATTGTAGAAGAAATTTCATGCCTAACTCTTTTAGCCATAATACATGGTAAAAAGAGACGAAAAGACAATCTTCCAATCAACTATTACATAATTTGTGTGTGCCATCCAGAGAAAATGGAAAAGGTACCACAGAAGGCTTATAACACTACAGCGCTACTGTTACCTTTCATCATCTACCGACTAAAAAAACACTGCCAAGTAATAAATGGCAAGTTTCCTCCGTCATCTTATACCTTGTTCCCTGTCCCGAGTGAGTTGGTGTCGAACCCGTCACCACAGGCTGGCACGCCATGTTGCAGAGCACTTTGCGTTAACCTGCACGATGTAACCTATCAACACTGACAGCACACACTGCAAACTAAAATTTATGTTTTACTATTACATTATGGAGTTATATTTACATAGGCACGCTTTTTTTTTTGTTGGCACAACAAAGTGGCTCCACTCCACCTGATCGTAAGTGAAAAATAGAGCCCAAATCGCGGCGGCAACGAACAGGAGACAGTCAGTAACCTGTTAGTTGCCACCGCCTTGCTGGCCCGCTAGATGCTTCTTCACGCTTCGTTTAAAGGGTCCCCTTATAGGTATGCGGAAACACATGTGCCGGTAAAGAATTCCACTTTTTAATAGTCCGGCATTGAAGGAGTTATTATTTAGTACGTGTGGGAACTTGAAACTAGACCGCTGATTTTTAATCCCATAATACAAATATCCGTTTGCCGTGTGGTGACGGCATCGGCAGTAAGAATACATTTGTCACCACCCCAACTCCTCCTGCGGGTGTCGTAAGAGTCGACTAAGGGATTGAAGTGTCACTGACCATTATTTGACAAAAGATTGATGATGGGCAGCAGCGTCATCATAGTGGACACATTAACTGCGATCGCCGATCCGCTTGCCCATCGTGGCAATTATGAGCATTTACCTCCTAATGCGTCTATACTCATATCATAGTTAATAGGAGAGGCCTACGTCCGTCCAGCAGTGGACTATCACAGGCTAATATGATGCTGATGAATACAAATATCCTTCGGATAAAATTATCACTATCTTCTTAAAAGAAAAGGACATTAAATCAATAAAATATTTTATTTCATTTAATCCCATGATAAAATGATCTATTAATCTTTTTGAACAATGAAGAAAGTAGTTGTTCGATGTACATTGCCGTTTTCAAATTGTGGCCATATTTGAATTTGGTTTACATTACTATGTCAAAAATTCTAGACATTTTTTTGCCATCCAAAGCGGTGGTGGCTCAGTGGTTTAGACGTTTGACTTTCAATCCGGAGGTCGTTGGTTCAAATCCTCGCTCGTACTCGTACCAATGAGTTTTTCCGAAACTTATGTAGGGAATATCAGATGATATTTACCATTAGCTTTCGGTGAAGGAAAACATCGTGAGGAAACCTGCATACATCCGCGAAGAAATTCAAAGGTGTATGTGAAGTTCCCAACCCGCTTAGGGCCAGCGTGGGGACTATAGCCCAATCCCTCTCATATATGAGAGGAGGCATGTGCCCAGCAGTGGGACATTATATAGGCTAAAATATTATTATATATTCATATTTTTGCCATCCACCCGTGGCACCGTGTAATAATATTCGAATCCTATCAATTAAGTAATTTCTTTGCATTTACTTCAGCTAATAATCTCTTCCGTCAATGTCATCCTAATATTATAACTTTTTCAATTAGTTCCGAAATGAGACCGACATCGATTAAAGCATGATTAAGGACTCCGGAGCTGTGGTTACGAAGTTTTGAGCGATTAAATGCCTTTCTGCGATGTTATAAGAATAACTAGGTTAATAGATTACGGGGACGGGCCCGTCTAATTGCTGTCTGTCAATTAAATTTAAAAAGTTTGAACTTGAAGCACTGAGGGCAGGGCCGGATTTAGATGGGAGGGGGGGCAACCGGGGCTCCAGCTACGGGGCCCCCATAATAGAAAGTTAAAAAAAAATTCAAATTAAACACAATTTTTTTTAGTCTTGAAAATGATTTGACGTGATGACTTTTCGGCGAAAAAAACTCGGAAGATTCCGTTCGTTAACGCTAAAATTTAATTTCAGATAATTCTCGTTTCCGATTATGTTTATATGTTCGTTAAATAATAAAATAATCTATACTTGTTTCCACAAAAACATATTTATTGATAAACTTGACTGAAAAAATTGTCTACTTTATTTGGAAAATAATTGGGGGCCAGGGGGCCTCCACTCCTTTGTTGCCCCGAAGCCTCTCAACCTCTAAATCTGGCCCTGACTGAGGGCTAACACCCTTATTCATAAACGTCTTCTATTCTCCCAACTTAGCAAGCAGCTAAGTATCATTCGTCCCTTTCGGTTTTATCAATATGTCTATAAGAGTAAAAGGAACAATAGGTACTTACTTGCTAAGTTAGGAGACGAACATTGATGGACCCCAGACAGAACTGTACAGTCGCCATCAGATATATCGGGGTTGCCAAAGTGCTCAAAAATATCTGTGCAAGCCTCTACTCGTATTGCCATGTCATATACTTAACAAAGAAAAACCGGCCAAGAGCATGTCGGGCCATGCTCAGTGTGGGATTCCGTAGTTATTCAAAAACGGCTGGGCCGATTATAATCGAAATAGTTTTATTTTAATGTAGAGGGGGGACACCATTTTTTTTTCTTCTGGATCTATTATCTCCGAAAATATTGACTTTAGATTTTTTTTTATTTTAAAACCCTTATTCTTTTTAATGATATCCCACACTATAGGATTACATCAAATTAAAAATAAATCGATACCTGCCACGCGCCGACTGCAGGGGGCGCCGGTAAATTGAGTTGCCGGCTAAAGGCACGGGATTAACATTTACCACCTTCAGATTGGACCGGAATATTTTCCCGGTTCCAACCGGTGGAGAAAAATGTGTAGCAGAAACTATTTTTCTAGATATATTTTTTGCATTACATAGTTAGAAGGTTAAGGTCCAGATAAATAAAGAAATGTGTCATATTCTCTTTTTACAAAGTTTTCTTAGTTACATTGAGGAGAAGATTATAATATCTATAAACTACACATCTGTTCAACATTATAACTAAAAGCTAGTTTTATGTTATTCTAGGTTAAGGCTTTTTTTGTAAACTTGACTTTCGTTTTCTTGTATGTATTTCCTGTGTTTTATGATTCAATAAATAATTTCAAGGAAATCTAATCAGGTATTTCGAATAGGTAAACATTTCAAAAGTAATAATGCCCTCTACCTTTTCACGATTTTATTTGAGTGGCTAACCGTAACGTAATTAGCTTCATTTAAAAAATCTGTTTACAAATATACTTCAGAAACCCACGCCCCTCAAGATTGAAAGCAAGTAAATACCAAAGCAATTTGAATAAAAATGTAAATCGGTACTTCACTCTTATTGCCTGGCTCTCTTCAACCTTTCATATCGTATTCATATTTCGACGCCTGCACAAAAGATTGTATGGTGCTGAATAGCACTATTGCTCGCATAAAAATTTCAGGCGCTTTGCGGATAGAACGTGTTTGTGCTACAAATTACAAACAGGCGTGACGTACGTACAAATACAGAAAACTGAGCGAAAATATTAATTATTATAACGGTATTTAGAAACAATTAGCTACCGCATTGGATTATTAAGAAGTCGATGAAGAAAAATTGTTATGATGGTTACCTACAGGTACAAATGTAGGTACATTATTACTTTAATTCATACTTTTACTAGTTTTGATTAAATAATATTTATATAATAATTACATGGGTATAATTTAAAAGTAAATCACTAAACATAAATCAATAACCGAATGGTCAGCGACACTTCAATCTTTTGTATTTTCCCCTCACTAGCTCTAGCGCTCGTTTATCCTTTAATATTAGGTCGTTATTACCTATGAAATCGGCGTTTTGGTTGGAGATTTTTTTGAAAAGTTTATTTTCCATACAAATATTTTGTGTATATTTTTGAGACGTCAAAATAAAAATTAATCAAATTTTGCCAGTAACATTAGACACTTCTAAGGCGTGTTTTGCATAGCTCTAATTACATCAAACAAGGCGCTATCATACATTTATACCTATACCAAATACATGAACCGGCAGCATATGGCAAGAGTTGTTTTGAAACATTCTTTAAAAATATATTCACTTACGGAAAAAAATAGTTTAAAAAAACCTTTGTTACATAATGCACTGTTGAAAACAAAAAATATATCTAAGTTACTCTTTAGATAATAAAATTCGGGACCGACTAATGACTAGTTATGACCAAAAACGCCAATTTCATAGGTAATGACACAATACTAGAAGGGTTAAAAAACGCTTTGTAAACATTAGTGAGAAAATAATGAACTTGTAACACATTTATCTACATAAAGGAATATTGAGATGAAGTCACAAACTACACCCACCACCATTTTTAGAGTTCCGCAGTAAACAGACAACCATTTTAGTTTCGCCATGTCCGTCTGTCAATCGTTGGTTTGTCCACATCATAGCTCAGTGGCCGTTAGTACTAGAAATCTGCAATTCGGTACAGCTATATTAATCACGCCGACTAAGTAGTATAATAAAATAGAGAAAATAAAATGGGGTACCTACCTACCTCCCCTACTTGTAAAGTGGGATGCACCGTACTTAGCAAATGTGTTTAATGCTTGTGTAAGAGAATGTGTGTTTCCCGATCTAATGAAGTACAGCAAAGTGATTCCTCTATTTAAATCAGGAAACAAATATGACCTTGGAAACTTTAGACCTATATCCATACTTCCTGTTCTGAGTAAAGTGTTTGAGAAAATCATATTGAACCAACTGGTTCAACATTTCAACAGGAATGAACTGCTTCAGAATCAGCAATTTGGGTTTACAAGAGGTCGTTCAACTACAGACGCCGCCTCAGTACTAATCAAGCATATTTACGACGCCTGGGAAAATTCGCAAGATGCTATTGGTGTCTTCTGCGACCTCTCCAAAGCATTCGATTGCGTGGATCATGATACACTATTACACAAGCTAAAATACTATGGATTGTCAGTGGAAGCTCTCCACCTTGTCTGTTCTTACTTAAATTTAAGAACCCAGAAAGTGGTTGTAAATGGAACTGAGTCTTGTGGCAAGACTGTAAAGCTTGGAGTACCTCAGGGTTCTATTCTGGGGCCTTTCCTCTTCCTGGTGTACATAAATGACTTGCCGAACCTTGTAAAAGATAAATGTGACATAGTTCTGTTTGCTGATGATACATCGTTAATTTTCAAAGTTGACAGAAAACAAATTGACTACAGACAAGTCAATGAAACTTTGAAAGAGGTATCAGAGTGGTTCACAGCAAATAATTTACTTCTTAATGCGAAGAAGACCAAATGTGTAAGATTCTCGCTTCCAAATG